>PVJN01013841.1:28049-48059 GCA_004026805.1 Lasiurus borealis | reverse complement strand
TGCCCACAATGTCTCTGGGCTTCCACTGCCTGCCTCCCAATGTCATTAAACCCGCCCACTGCAGTCAATATGACCTTGAACATGCCCTTGGCCTTCTAGTCCTCTCTTCCTACTCGTTCCCCTGCTTCAGTCCTGAAGCTGCCTCTATGGTGGTCCCCAGACATCAGCTGCACATCCCATCACCCACTTCTGCCCTGTCTGTCTGCGCTGCTCACTCTCTTCTCTCCATGGAGGTCTCGCTCAGTTCAGATGACACTAATGACACTCTCCTTTCCCTCCTTCACCTCCAGTAGCCTTCATGTCCACACCCCTCTCCTTTGGTCCATTACCCATCATTCCTCACCATCATAGTTACCTTCTTCATAGTCAAGCGCAAAGACAGAGAACATTTTCATGTTACCTAATACCCACTCTATGGCCAAGCACTCAGTACATGGCAGAAATAAATCCCTGAAGGCCTACCCAACATCCCCCACCACAGAAAAACCTTCCAACCCCACCTTTTCTTGGGCTTCTACCAGCGTTGCACACACCCGTCAGACCCCCGCAGGACAGCCCCCCAAAATGCCCACGAGAGCCGTCAACCTGATTCCAAGCTTGTGAACAAGTTAGGTCTTTCATTTGCTTTTGTTCTATTTTGTTTTTAAGCGAGCAGAGGCGTCTGCTTGCAGGAGGAATTGTGGGGGGAAGAAAAGTCAAAAATAAAAGCAGACCATGTAAATGATTGAGCTTTGTCTCCCTTTTGTCCCCTTCCCTGCTCTCTGTCCCCACACCCCCACCCCCCTCACTTTCTGTTTTGCTTTTCATGCCAGTTGCTAAATCCTGTAGTTTCACCACTGCACTGGCTTTTCCAGAACCCGGAGGAATGTGCATTCGCACGTGGATTTTTCCACAAGAACATTCTCCCCGTCTCTGGGCTCCGCTGCGCCAGAAACAACTAGAACAGAAGATCAGACGCGCCGGGCCATCTCTGCAGTTCTTACTCTCGTCCGTCAGAGGCTCGGGAGGGGCCGAGGGGCTGGTTTGTGTTTCGCTCTGTCAGGCTGTTGTTTGATGAGGTTTGCGCTCCATTTGTGCGGATGGTTTTCATGGTTTCTTTGTTGTTCATGGAAAGACTTTGAAAGTCATAATTCTGTGCCCTCGAGCTCTTCTGCCATGCCTGCTCCGTGTCACCACGGGACTCGCATCAGGAGGACGGGAAAGGGACGTTTCCAGCCAGTTAGTGAAGCCGCTTCTGAGCCCCGCTATGGGGGCACGTGGGAGAGGGTGGGATCACGGATGTCTGGGTTCAATGGAGTAGTTCCCATGGTGACTTGGAAGCAGACTCTAGTCATTTCCAGGTGAGGCATCGCTCCATCCCCTCACTTCTTGCCCCCCTTTCCCATTCCAGCCACACCTCTGGCCTTGTTTCTTTCTCTGTGGTCATCAGGCCTAGCCCTCTCCACTCTCAAGAGGAAAACATGAGAGCCCTGGCAGGTCAGGTTCGGCTCAGTGGATAGAGTGTGGGCCTGTGAACTGAAGGGTCTCAGGTTCGATTCCGGTCAAGGGCACGTACCTCGATTGCAGGCTTGATCCCTAGCCCTGGTCCGGGCACAGGCAGGAGGCAACCAATCAGTGTGTTTCTCTCATTTTGATGTTTTTCTCTGTCTCTCCCCTTCCCTTTCACTCTCTCAAAACTCCATGGAAAAATATCCTCAGGTAAGGATTAACAATAAGAAAGAAAGAGAGGGAGAGAAGGAGGGAGGGAGGGAGGAAGGAAGGAAGGAGGGAAGGAAGGAAGGAAGGAAGGAAGGAAGGAAGGAAGGAAGGAAGGAAGGAAGGAAGGAAAGACAAACATGAGGGCCTAGATGGGCCCTCTAAAACATCATCCCAGCGTGGTTGTGCTGGGGAAGAGCTGGAGCCAGCCCCCTGAGCGGTCGTGGGCCTGGACTTTGAGACATTCTTCCCGTGGAGTCTTGCATCTGGATGCTGCCCATCTCTTCAGAGCGGCTATAGACATGTTTTCTCTCTATTTACATTTGCAGAAAGCTTTGTAAGACGTCTCACATATGTTTAGCATTTGATCATCACCTGTCTTGTCCGCGGGGACTGCGCTAACAAAGTACCATAGAGTGAGGGATGTATAAACAACCGAAACTTCTTTCCCACGTGTTTGGAGGCTGGGAATCTGAGGTCAGAGTGCCAATGTGATCGGCTGCTGGCCAGGGCCTCTTCTGGGTTGCAGATTGCCGACTTCCTATGGCATTCCCGCGCAGCGGGAAGAGGGCAAGCTAGCTCTACAGCCTCTTCTCACCAGGCCACTAATCCCATTCCTCAGGGCTCCACCCTCACGTCCTGATTACCTCCCAAACACCCCACCTCCTGGTCACATTGGGGATTGGGTATCAACCTATGAATCTGGGGAAGAACACAAACATTCAGTTTATAACTTAGCCCTACCCTACAAGGTAGATAAATCAGGTAAATTTTAAGTTTCATATTAAAGAAGGTTGAATACAAAAATATGTTGTGATTCATCCAAGACCTCATGACAAGTAATATTGGTTCAAGTAATATTGAACCAGTCTTCTGACTTCAAATTCAAGGTGCTTCTGTGACTTTGTCAACCAATCAGAATGTTTATGCTCTTTTCACTCACCCCAGTGTGAGAACACACTTCTGGAATTTAGTGGTGTCTGAAAGTGATTGCTGAGTTACGTTTAATTTCTCCTGATTACTAAAAGATCATCTTCACGCAATCTTTCTGCAAAGCAGGAGATGCTGATGTACAATTATTTGTTATTTTTTCATTAGATCCTTCTTATGACTCAGTCAGGAGAGGAGGGTGGAGCAATAACATGAATTCTGGCCTCAACAAAAGTAAGTAAATGTCCCTCTGTCTTTGGGGGGAAAACGTTTTTCCAAGGATGGGGTGGAGAGCTGGGTCGTGAGATAAAAAAGGAGAGGAGCAAGCATTTGTTTTTCCTGTTTGTTGAGTGGGCATCAAAATTCATTGCCAATTTAGGGCCTGTCGGTGATAGTGGTTCCTTAAAGCGGGTTGGGGTTTTCGTTCAGAGCTTTGAGTTTGGTTTCATTGCCTTTCATTTGCAAACTGTTGAAGGCAGAAGCTTTCTCAGGAGAAGGTTCTATGTAAACAAATAGTCACTGGATTTGGATTCTGTCATTTAAGTGATGAGAATGACCCTCTATGACTTAGCTGCTCATACTGTCGAAGCTCAGTCATGTCAAGGTCACTGTCCCCGTTTCATGAGAGGTTGAGATGAAGGTTAAGTTGGTGAGGAGATGGAAGGGGTCTGAGACATCAATTGGAGTTGAAGTCTGACCCAAAACTTCCCATGAATTGGGGGCGGGGTGGAGGGAGAAGACAAGGACTCAAATTCCTGAACCAGAAAGTGTCCCTCTTGCTGTCTGTAGGGAGTAAAATATCAAGCACATGAATGGATGTTGAAGGGAATTATTTCAAGAAAGAAGTTGGGGTTACAAATGTATGCCTCAGCAATAACCAAGATCCTTTTTTTTAAAAAAAAATATTTTTTATTGATTTCAGAGAGGAAGTGAGAGAGAAACATCAATGATGAGAGAGAATCATTGATTGGCTTCCTCCTGCATTCCCCCGACTGGGGATTGAGCCCACAACCCAGGCTTATGCTGTTGACCAGAATCAAACTTGGGACTTTTCAGTCTGCAGGGCGGTACTCTATCCACTGAGCCAAACCCGCTGGGGCTCAAGATCCCCTTTAATGATATGTGTGATTATTTGTTTACTCAGTGCCCAGCACTGGGCACATTGGGGTTCACAAAGATGAGTTGGGCTCAGAGAAGCTGGGGAGGGAGTTTTCACTCTTCATTCTCCACACATCACTCTTTACTCTGAACCTGGGGCCATCTTCTCTAGAGAGAGAAGCAGGATTCGGACCTGCAATAATGGGGAAGACAGACCCTCCCAGAAACCAGGGCCAGGGAAAGACATCAAAGCTGATGTGTCTGACACTCATGGAGAACTCCGGGTTCCCTGAGCTTAGTTGTGTGAGGGGAAGAAGTCTGGGAAGATAAGGGGGGAAAGAAGGACAGCTGAAAGACAAACCTAATTCTGTAGTCAATGAGGAATCACAAGGTTCTTGTTTAGGGAGATTAAACTGGCTAAATAGCATGTGATGGGTCTGTGGGAAGAGCGAGGAGTAGTGAAGATAGCAGTCAGACTGAGCCTTCAACCGTGCAAAAACCAGCGCAGATCTAAGATGGGTGTAACAGGAAGGGGAAGGGAATGGGAAGGGTGCCTGGGAGATGCCATGGAGGAAGCCCATGAAACAGTAAACACAGGAAGCAGGTGCTCTTCACTCAAACGTCACCTTCTCTTAAAGGATCTCTCCACATTTTCTGTTTTTACAATGAAACTCACAGCCCTGATACCATTAGCCATGCTCTCCCAGGTGTTTATTGTTGTTTGCCACTCTCTGCACGTCAACCTGTAATTCTAGCAGGAGCTGCTGCTTCATGGCTCAACCCCTAGCATCAAGAATGGGCAGTGCATAGTAGAGTCTAGATAAATAGCTCTAAGAGGAAGTGAGTTGATGAGTGAGTAGAGAGTGAGTGAGTGAGTGAGAAAGTAGCTTTCTCCTCTGGAGGGCATTTGACAAGATATTTCTCTCCCCTTCGGAGGTGGCCTCACTGACTGGATTTCCTCTTCTCTTGCCGTAGGTCCTCCCCTGGCAGGAGCACAAACCATGAGTAAGAATACTGAACAGCGGCCCCAACCAGGTACGTGTCCATGATGTGTACCCCCTCCTCTGCTTCTTACACAGCCATTGATTCCATGTGGCCTCCTGAGGAGGACTTAAACAGTGTCTGTTTCACCACTTTTCCATGTTGAGTCTTTGTTTGACACCCTAACAGATCTGAGCGTCAATACCGGCACTGGGATGGGGTTGTTAAATGTCAGAGGTGAAAGGCACGTTGGAGATGAAGTCTCCCAATGCCTCGTTTGGATAAATAAAGAAACTGAGGCCCAGAGGGGCAACGTGATTTGCTAAAAGCCATAGAGTTTTTTGATAAGAGCTACCCCATCCCAAGTCCTCTCCAAGCCTTTTGTGTTTCACCAACCTTGCTTTCAAAAATACCTCCATCCTGTGATGGATCTACCTAACGATTTAGACAGGGCAACTTTTTAAAATATATATATTTGTATTGATTTCAGCGAGGAAGGGAGAGGGAGAAAGAGAGATAGAAACATCAATGATGAGAGAAAATCATTGATCGGCTGCCTTCTTCTGGGCATCAAACTCACAACCTGGTCATGTGCCCTGACCGAGAATCAAACCATGATCTCCTGGTTCATAGGTTGACACTCAACCACTGAGCCGCACCAGCTGGACAGGCAGGAGAACTTTTAAAAGCATGGAATTGGAGACTTTTAGCATTAGAAAGGAACTTAGAGACATCCAGGTCTATAAATCCTTCTTTAACATCTCAGTCTTATGATTGCCCCACCTCTACTTGAATACTTATAGCCACAGGGAGTTCACTACCTAGCTGGGCTCAATTCCACTATTTGAGCCAAAGTCCTCTCCCTCTAACTCATTCAAGTTCCCTAGTTTACCCTCTGGAGAAATCCTCCTCCTCCTCTACATGAAGATCCCTCATATAATTGAAGGAGGCTCTTGTGCCCAACCCAAAGGCCAGCCATGTCTTCTTCATGTGACACAGCTGAGATTAAGGTTTGAATCAGCCATTTGCTTTGAGATGGGCAAACACTGTTTCCATCTCCACTGAAGACAGAGCAATAGCAAACTGACTTAAGATTCATCGGGAAAGATTAGAAACACAAGACAGATAGGGGATTTGACATAAAAGACTTAAAGAATCCCTAACAACAACAAAAATCAGATGTGACCTGCCAAAAAAATGTTTGTTGTCATACTGTGTGGATAGAAAAGGGTAGGCTAAATGGCCTTAGGGACTCTTCAAAGCTCATTTGTGGGCCTAAGTAGAAACCCCAAAATCATGTTGATTTTTTAAAATTGCAATTATAACCATAAAAATAGTAAAGTGGCACCAAACATTTGACAACATGGTCAAGTTGTAATCAAGCTCTCTACCATGATTTCCCCTGAAAAAAAAAAAAGAGACAAACCTCATGTAAAACCAATATTGCAGAGATTTTTTTATAGCTAATCACATAAATGTTAAGTAAACTGAGATACAAGAACAGTCACTTTATACTTAAAATACAGATTCTGGTTAGTTTAGTGTTGACATTGCCAAGCTTAAAATCACAGAATGTTGTACTAGAAGGGAACTGAGGGATCCAGTAGCCCAACCCACTCTTTTTGCTGATGAGAAAACTAATACCCACAGATGGTCCGATGGCCTTAGTTTATAACATAGCTGGGGCTACAAACCAGCTGCTTGATTTAGGGGGTGTATGTTTTATGCCTCCACGGAAAAGCAGAGTTGTGTAAAGTTGTTAATAACAGGTAGAGCTATTAAAGTCCACTAACCGTTAGTTAGATCTTCAAATCCACTTAATACACTATGTTCACCTTATTCCTTTTAATGAAATACATAGCCAACTCCTTTCCAAATGGTTTTATTACTCTGTTTTAGATAATAACAGCATTGTCTACAAGCTTTAGTCACCAAATATGAAAAAAATATAATGCTGTTACTATTCTATGTTGTTCCAAAAAAACTGGGATGAATCCTAACTGTGATCAAGATCTTTGGGGAAAACAAACAAACAAACAAACAAACAAAAAACCATAGTCAAATTTCTGAAATCAGACTTTCCTGTGATATTGAAATAAAAGTACAAACCCTTGAGGTATTCTTATTGTTAATGCTGTTATTCTTATATTTTTAATGATAGTGAAGCAAATCTCCTTTTTTGTTTCCTTAGATCCATATCAGATCTTGGGCCCAACCAGCAGTCGCCTAGCCAACCCCGGTGAGTTGACTTTGACCTGCAGGATTTTCTTTCTAGAATGTTCCTTAGCTATGTGAGATCACAGAGACCTCTGTCCGAAATTCAGACACCTGATTGGGGAGTAACATGTACTTCTTTCCTTGAAACATTCATCACCGGTTTCTCTAGTGTACCAGTGAGGTCAGGATAGATTATTTGGTGCCAATAGTGTCCATTAGCCAAGGATGTTTCTAGAAAGCATAAGTGGCACAGGGAAAGGTTTCAGGAGGAAAAGATGAGGTGGGAGGACACAAAGCCACTGTGCTTTCAGTTATACCCTTCCTTTGAGGCACAAGTGAATAAATATTCCAAAGGTGTTTTATTCTTTTTAAAAAATATATTTTTATTGATTTCAGAAAGGAAGGAAAGAGAGAGAGAGAGAGAACCATCAATAATGAGAAAGAATCATTGATCAGCTGCCTCCTGCACACCCCCTACTGGGAAGCGAGCCCACAACCTGGGCAGGTGCCCTTGACCAGGAATGGAACCATGACCTCCGGACCATAGGTCATTGCTCAACCACTGAACCACACAGGCCAGCCAAACATGTTTCATTCTTGATTTTGGAAAGCATTGCAAGCTATCTGGCCTTAGAGAAGAGGTGTGACCCTAAAAAGTTATAGATGAAGTAAATTTGACCATGTATTTTAAGGGTTTATTATAAAAAGAATAACTTTAAGTGAGTTCCAAATCAAGACTGCCGAGCATTTGAGCTGACGATAGGCTGTCCTAGTGCAGGATGAGGCTCGAACCCTCCCCGCTGTGTGCACTGACAGGCCCAGTCTTCAGGCCCAGCCTTCGGAGCCTGGCCCTTTCTGCCCGGGAAAAAGCAGCCAGCCAGCTCCTTCTCCCATTACTTTTCTCTCGGCCCAGGCTCTTCCCTGTAGAACTTAGACTGGGAGCTGGCACTAGTGCCCGCTAAGGAGCATCCTGTGCCACACCTTCTGCCTGTGACTGACAGCAGCCTCCCGGCCTAGACTCTTCCACTGACATTAAAACCACACCATCACTTAATATGACAGCTGGACAGTGACTCAGGCCTTTACAGAAGGAGAAATTCCAAACCCTTGCCCAAAGGGATGGCTGTGGTTTGCCCCAAAGCACACCGCTAGCTCTGGGCCCTCCAAGCACCTCATTACCCACAGTGCATTGCACCAGGCCTTGGGGCCAATTGTTTTAAGCTCTAATTATAACGCCCATCTCGGCAGCAAAGGATAAAGCAAATCAACAATGAAAAGAATGGGCTGCCAAGTCAGTTGTGAGCGTAAAAGGAAATATAGATGTGTTTTGTTTTGTTTTGTTTTGTTTTGTTTTGTTTTGTTTTGTTTTGTTTTGTTTTACGAAGGGTGAGGGAATCCTTGCGTTTAGGGGACTGGACTCTGAAATGTTCTGTTTCCCGTTCGTCTCACCACCTGCAGGAAGCGGGCAGATCCAGCTTTGGCAGTTCCTCCTGGAGCTCCTCTCTGACAGTGCCAACGCCAGCTGCATCACCTGGGAGGGGACCAACGGCGAGTTCAAAATGACGGACCCCGACGAGGTGGCCAGGCGCTGGGGGGAGCGGAAAAGCAAGCCCAACATGAATTACGACAAGCTGAGCCGGGCCCTCCGATACTACTACGACAAAAACATTATGACCAAGGTGCATGGCAAAAGGTATGCCTACAAATTTGACTTCCACGGCATTGCCCAGGCCCTGCAGCCACATCCGACCGAGTCGTCCATGTACAAGTACCCTTCTGATATCTCCTACATGCCTTCCTACCACGCCCATCAACAGAAGGTGAACTTTGTCCCGCCCCACCCGTCCTCCATGCCCGTCACTTCCTCCAGCTTCTTCGGAGCAGCCTCACAATACTGGACCTCCCCCACGGGCGGAATCTACCCCAACCCCAATGTCCCCCGCCATCCTAACACCCACGTGCCCTCACACTTAGGCAGCTACTACTAGAAGCTTAATCCTCCGTGGTCTTCTAGCTGAAGCCCAATCCCTCACACTCCCTGGAATACTTTGGACTCTAAAGGACATACGTGGCCTTGAAGAGAAAAAACAAAACTGGATGTTCTTTCTTGTTGGATAGAACCTTTGTATTTGTTCTTTAAAAAAACAAAAATCCTTTTTTTTTTTTTTAATGTTGCTTCCTCTACCTTGAACAAAGAGATGGGTAATGCCACGGGCCAGTAGGTCCAGGTGTATTCTCCATCTCCTATCATCTTCTGAAATGGAACATTTAGATTTACTGGAATGGTTGTATCATGGTTCTATGAAAGAAGCTGTACATTTTTCTTGATTATTTGTATGACCAAAGCAGTTTCTCATCCACACACGGGTCTTATCATGGATCTCGTAGGGTTTCACTATGCTAAGGATTCCTGGACTTAACCAGTTAGGCTCTGGTTTTGAGACTTAGTGAAAATAGAGGCAGGAAGCTTATGACCTTGTTTTAGGGAGATCTTAACTCAGTGGATAGCAACTGGAACATTGGTTGTAAGGCCAGTGACGTTTTCACCCAACTGGAACTTTAAAGAAAGAAGATGTGTGTGTGTATTTAAGAAGCCAAGGGCATTGAACAGTTCCTGTCAGTGGACAATATGTACTAGGCTGACCATTTTCTCTAGAAATACTCAAGATATTAACTAAGAAATGTTCACGCAAGCGCAGACATTCCTGGAAGACAGAGAACTAAATAACTATTTTGTTGTTTTTTTTGTTTTTGTTTTTTTTTAGATAGTGACATTGAGTCCCAGAACTTTGAAAAGTCTTAGGGATTTCTAAACACAAACAGATCCGCAGGCGCTGTGCGCTTGTCAGACCGTCCGTCCAGGGTCACCCAATCAGAAGGCAACTTACTGTATAAATTATGCAGAGTTATTTTCCTATATCTCACAGTATTAAAAAATAAATAATTAAAAAAATTAAAAAGAATAAGTAAACGAGTTGACCTCGGTCACAAAGGCAATTTTACTATCAAATCAGTCGGTGTTATTTTTTTAAATGTAATTTGTACATCTTTTGTCAATCTGTACATTTGGTCTGTTTGTACGTTTTTATAGCTGGGGTGTTTTTTTTCTTTTCTTTTTTTTTTTTAATAAAAAAGCATAATGTGACTATTGCTGGAAAGGAAACAGTCATTGAAGTCACTGACTTGCTAGAAAGAGAAGCACTGGTTGTAGTTATTTAACAGGTTAACAGGTATGCACATGTTACCCAAGGAGAGCCATTGAAACTTCGATGCTTTGGACATGTTTTGTACATACCATCTGTCCTGCGATCACTGCAACTTTGAAAGGAACAAGCAAACGTTTTCTTGTGGGCACCGGGGATTTTCCCCGCCCTATGTATGCAATATATTTTCTAGATATTAAAATATATATAATTTTGCAGGTAATCGTTGACTTTTATAAACTATGTTAAGCTGACAACTGTCCGTGAAGACTATGTTGTAAAATAAACTAAATAAATTGTGCCTTCTTCTCTCAGACCTAAGGATGTCGCCTTCTTATTGACTCCCTCCCGTAGGCCCAGGGTCCATCCTGGGCCAACCTGTTCTTGGACACAGATTATCGATGGCCTTGACTGTCATCTTATACACCTCTTTTGGGCCAGAGGAAGATTGAAATAATATTAAGAAGAAATCTTGCAAACATCATCAGCCAATGGGAAGGTTAATTTTAAGCATTCAGTTGACTGGGCCACAGGGTGCCTGGATGAAGCATTATTTCTGGGTATGACCCTGTCAGTTAGATTTCATTTTATTGCATCCATCATGCGCCTCAAACCCAAGTGACCAGCCTCCCCGATACTCCAACAGAGAATCAGATGGCCCAGCTTCTAGCCTGTTCCATGCTTCTATGTCTCTGGATCTATTTTGTTCAATAGTTTATTTTTATTCATTAGATTCCACATATGAGTGAAAAAGGGGACATATTGTAATACTTTTAACAATAAAGATTTAAAAAAAAAAAAGATGGCCCAGCTTCCTCTGGTCTCGTGCCAGGATTTTATATGGCCCATGCAGATTTGTAAGATCCTTTTTCTTCCCGAGGCAAAAACTTCCTTCAAAGTGCTTCACTGTTAGGTAGCTTGTTTTCAATTTCTCTATTTTTATAATGGGGGTGGGGGTGGAGGGATGAGGCTTGGAAAGTCCTTGATGTGAGGAATTAGATCCACAGCTTTGGTAACCCTATAAGTTTCCCTTGGTAACACTGAGTATCTTCTAGACAACAGGTCTACCCAGGCAGAAGGAGACATGCTCCAGAATTTGGTCTCCGATTTGTTTAACTTGCACTCTGCCATTAAAAAAATGTGTCAAGCCTAAACCGATTTGGCTCAATGGATAGAGCGTTGTCCTGCGGACTGAGGGGTCCCAGGTTCGATTCCGGTCAAGGGCATGTACCTTGGTTGTAGGCACATCCCCAGTAGGGGGCGTGCAGGAGGCGGCTGATGGATGTCTCTCTCCCATCGATGTTTCTAACTTTCTATCCCTCTCCTTCCCTCTCAGTGAAAAATCAATAAAATACATTTTTTTAAAAAAAGTGTTAGGCCAGCATGGCGCAGTGGTTGACCATCAACCTATGAACCAGGAGGTCACAGTTTGATTCCCAGTCAGGGCACATGCCCCGGTTGTGGGCTCAATTGCCGGTGGGGGGCGTGCAGGAGGCCTCCAGGCAATGATTCTCTCTCATTATTGATGTTTTTGTTTCTCTCTCTCCCTCTCCTTTTCTTTTTGAAATCAATAAAAATATATTAGAAATAAAAAGAAGCTATTCCACTGGCTAACGGGACCAACACACCATTTTTTCCTTAACGGCATTTGTGCGGCAGAAGGAGTTAAGATTGACGGGCTTACGGGAGGCAGCCAGCTGGCTGGTCACACAGGACAAGCAGGATCTCTGTCCTCCAGCTTCAGGCTCAGTGTTTCCCCTAGTCCAGCGTTCCGCACCTACGCCATGGCGTTTATTTGTTCTAACAAACAGCGCGAGCCAAGGAGAGAGAAGCGTGGCCCAGCTGTGGGCAGTGCTCCTGGAAACCAGTCTTCTCCGCAGTTGACAGCTCTTTGGAGCAGGAGGTCATATTTTTTTAGTGTCAAAAAACATTAAGGACGCTCTTATTTTCAATATCTGCTGTTTTGAGACATGTGGTCGGTGAGCACCAGAAATGTCATAACACCTAAACTAAGTGTTGTTTTGTTTAAGCAAGAACATCTCCATGCAACTGAACAATGAATCAGATGTTTATGTAGTCCATGGGTCATGCATCAAGTGTGGGGTGTGACTCGTTTAGACCAAGTGAGATCAAGGGGCTGGAGAACACCAGGGCAGAAAGGAACATCTGTCTCTCTTTATTTTTCAGATTTTATTTGTTGATGAGAGAGGAGAGAGAGAGAGAGAGAGAGAGAGAGAGAGAGAGAGAGAGAGAGAGAGAGAGAGAGAGATTTGTTGTCCCACTTATTTGTTGTTCTACTCATTGGTTGATTCTTGTATGTGCCCTAACCGGGGATTGAACCTGTAAACTTTGGCTTACAGGGAGGATGCTCTAACCAACTGAGCTACCTGGCCGGAGCTTAAGCCAATGTGCTGCCAGGCTAAGGCAACGGTCGGGGGGGGAGAAATAAAACACAAAGCAAAGCGAAACAAAAGGCAGTGCTCTCTGTAGGTCCTCTGGAAACTTGGCTCCGCACTCTGCTTCCTCTAATATCTGTTCATTAACAGCCATCCTGTAAACATGTCACCTTCAACACTGTTGAAAAGACACCACGTTGGGAAGCAACCCTGAGCCTGGCCGCCCTGCTCCCACCGAGCTCGGGATCTGCCATTCACAGCAGCACTGGGCTGGTGGCCAGCACTCCCTCCTGAGGCTGTAAAATGGTGCTTAGTATCAATGGGAGGGAGAGGGGAGGTCATAAAGAACCTGAATGGGGGGCCCCCGGGGTCGGGTTCTGGTGAATAAACAGAGGCTCCAGCTCGTATCCAGGAAGAACTTGGTGTTTTGCAAAAAAGCACAGCGGACACTTCATCACGGAGAAAGCTACTGAAGTTGAACTGCACTCCCTCAGCCAGGGAGCCAGGGGTAGGATTAGGAAAGGTCTGCTGATTTGGAGACTACAAATCCCAGGCTCCCCTGGGGGACGGACACTTCTGAGAGGAAGTGGGTTAGCCAGTCAAACCTCTAGGGTTTCAGCCAATTGAGGGAGCACATGAAGGGAAGCTTTGAAAAGGAATGTGGGCTCCCCAGCCTGGGATCTGTCTCCCTCTCACTCTCACTCTGGCCTCCTGTCTAATTGTTTCAGGCTGTCTGAGCTGGGAAATTCCTAAGCACATAGTCAATTTACACTTCGCTTTAAAGCTCTAGGGGGAAACCGAGAGGTTTCCAGCGAGACCACTCACTTACCTCCAATTGCTGAAGCTAAACTTAGATTTTTTTTAACTGAGTTGCTTTATGTGTTTGTTTAGTGGGAAGAGAGGCAATTTAGGTAGAGCAACGAGCAAGGATGCAATGCCAAAGGACCTGGCTTCAAATTCTAACCCTGCCACCTACTGGGCACCTATCTGCACCTACACACTGGGGGGCTGAGCAGTCAGTGTCTCCCGCAAGAGTTCCTGTGAGGTATCAGGCGAACCCCGTGGACAACCCATAATATATATCTACAGGAAGTAGATATATAATCAGGGTTATCTGTTGGTCTTTGCTAGCTGTTCTCCAAGGTTTATTAAGTTCTTGCTAACTGGTGGGAAGCCATTTGAGTCGGGAGTTGAGTACAGAGTAGATTTTTGTTTTATGGCCAGAAAGGCATTTAAAAAATATTTTTTAAATTGATTTCAGAGAAGAAGGGAGAGGGAGAGAGAGATAGAAACATCAATGATGAGAGAGAATCATTGCTCGGCTGCCTCCTGCACGCCCTACACTGGGGAACCATCCCGCAATCCGGGCATGTGCCCTGACCAGGAATCACATCGTGGCCTCCTGGCTCACAGGTCGATGTTCAACCACTGAGCCAATGAGAATAAATTGCCAACCTGATGCTTCATCCCAACAAATACGTTAGTGTGTACTTCCCACAACGTTGTTCTCCCACATAATGTACGTAGTACAATCATGAAAGTCATGAAAACGAACATGGCCTAGAATCCTCAAGCGCCATCCACTCTTCCCTAATTGCCCAGCTTCTGTCTTCTGTGAAAGGGCCCCATTCAGAAATATATATATTGCATTTAATTATCATGCACCTTTATAGTCTGGAGCACTTCCAAGGCATTTCCTTGAATTTCGAGGCTCTGACAATCCTGAATGTTATAGGCCAGGGATTTGGAGACTGGCCCGCCATTTGGGGTGGTCTGGCATTTCTTCAGGCCGAGGTTCAGGTGAGGCGCCTCTGACAGGTACCAGGAGTGATTAGCTTCCTTCTCCTGGTAACCTGAACATGGCACACATTTCAGCTTTTTCCCTTCTTGGTGGGGTTTGTTTTGGTGATTTGATGATGGTGGTCTCTGCCAGTCTTCTCCACTGTAACTTACTCTGTTCCCCTTTGTAATTAAGAAGTATTCTGTGTGCTTTGAAATTCTGTAAAAGTCCCATTCATGGTCATATTTCAGTGTATTCATGCACTTATTTCTGCCTCTGAAGGTTCGTGGTTTTCCATCTTATTCAGTGAACATGAGATGTTCTTATCGTTATTTATTTTGATGATGACATTGTCCCAGTGGCAGGCCACTTAGGCCTGTTTCTGTGTCCCTTTCTGTATTCCCACCAGTCTTGGGGCCCTTTTTTGACAACAAACATACTTGGGGCTCCCTGTCCCAGCCCTGGAGTCAGTCACTTCCCCAAGGGTTATTGGTGCTTTTGTGAAAAATGATATTTAGAAACAGATAACTGGGGGATGGATGTGCTCACTTCCTTGCAGTGTTGCTGCTCCCAGGCATTCTCAGTGGACAGAACTAGGCAACATACCTGCACACACATATTTATCACCTATACACACAGACATACACTGATTGACCAGATTATTATGATCTCTGAATGCATAATATCATGGCTACTCAGAGTGTGTGTGTGTATACTTCTATATATTTCTGTACACACACACACACACACACACACACACATTAGAGGCCTAGTGCATGAATCCGTGCATTGGTGGGGTCCTGCCAACCTGGGTAGGGGCCGGCCTGCCTGCTGGTCAAACTCCTGGTCAAGGGGACAATTTGCATATTAGCCTTTTATTATATTGGATGTACACTGAGTGGCCAGATTATTATGTGTTCAGATATTATAGTACTCTGGCCACTCAGTTTATACTATATTTATTAGTCAGGGTTCCCAGAGAAACAGAACCCTAGCACCTAGCAAGTGCCTGGCTTTAGAGAAGGGTCTAGCCCATGCCTGTTGTCTGTCAAACTCCACCCACAGGGCCGAAAGGTCCAAAGCCCAGCTGCCCAGCAGCTGTGGGAGGCAGGACAAGGGGTCAGTTCTTCTCCATCACGGTTCACTCCAGAGACACAAAGAGAAAAATAAAGCACATGGGTGACATGTCTCAGTTCAAGTAGAAGCCCAGAACATGCATATAATTTGCCTGGTGATTTCTGCTGAGTCAGGATTTGGTGCTAATTGGTTTCCCCTGAAGTCGTTCCCATTGATTGAGATACTGCCCTAGGCACTGGCTTTCAGAAAAGTTTAATCAGGCCTCACGTGTATTCCAGCAATATTTCCTAGACACTGCATTTCCTGACAACGTTCTCTTCCTTTGCTCTTCCTGTCTTTTTAGGAACTTTTATTTATCTAGTGTTTTTCCTCATTTAAACAAAATTATAGTAACCTGGCTAGTGGCTCTGTGGTTGAGCACCAACCTATGAACCAGGAGGTCACAGTTTGATACCTGGTTAGCACACATGCCCAGGTTGAGGGCTTGATCCCCAGTGTGAAATGTGCAGGAGGCAGCTGATCAATTACTCTCTAATCTCATCATTGATTTTTTTTCTCTCTCTCTCTCTTTCCCTTCCTCTCTGAAATCAATAAAAATATATATATTTTTTAAATCAGGAACCAATTTGCATAAACATCCATTTGGGCACTTTAAAATGTGGAGAATGAAAACTCTATTCAGAGGTGCTTGGTCTGTAGGGAAGAAATATGAACTTGCCACTCGTTCCTGAAAAGCACAGTTAGTTGGATTGCAGCTGAAACCTGCCTTTTAAAAGAGTTTTTCTGATAATTCTCAGTCTTTGCCTTTCCCACTGAGTCGTTGCAAACATCAGAGATTACCTGATCAGAATCCAAGACACAAAACTCTAATGCAGTGGTTCTCAACCTTCCTAAGGCCTCGACCTTTGCATACAGTTCCTCATGTGGTGGTGACCCCCCAACCATGAAATTTTGCTACTGTGATGCATCGTGATGTAAATATCTGCATTTCCTGATGGTCTTAGGCGACCCCTGTGAAAGGGTCATTCGACCCCCAAAGGGGTCGCGACCTTCAGGTTGAGAACCGCTGCTCAAATGGATCTAATTTTTCATGTGGCTTCAATCTCACAACCAAATCCCAAGATCGCCACTCATGCTCACAGTCAGCCCTTCAAGGAAAGTTTGGGGCAAAGGGCGGGAAGGGGGAGCAGCAAAGAAAATCAGGGTTTCTGTCTACATGATTAATTCCATGGCCATGGCCATAGCCATCCCTGAGCTGCCCCACAAGCTTCGGAGACATGCATCCCTGGAGGATGCTAGCCCTTATGGGAGGTTTCACTAATTCCAAGAGGACTTCCTGAGTGGGGTTTCTAGAAAACTCCGGAAGTATCATAAAAATCACATTGGCATACGGTGTGCACTTAGGTCCAATCTTACATTGCAAGAAATAGCTAGTTTTCAGAAAACTCTGGAAGTATAAAAATTACATTTGCATACAGTGTGCACTTAGGTTCAATCTTACATTGCAAGAAATATCTAGTTTCCCGGAGGTCAGTTATTTAGTCTGTTGAGAGTTAATTACAAATGACCTCCAGCTTTCCCTCCACACATCCCCAAAAAACCACAGAGGGGAAGCTAGAGGCGGAAGTACAGCGTGGTGGGGTAGCTCACATGCAGTGGGTCCCAGGAGGGAGTCTGTCCCACCTCCAACATTTTGGGTAATCGTAGCAGATGGACACATGTCCTTTGTGCATGAGGGCCTGCTGGTTCTCCCGGGAGAAACTCTGACAAAGAGACAGAGGGACTGGTCCTGGGCTTTTCAGGATGCAAGTACAGTGGTACCTCGAGATAAGAGTTTAATTCATTCCTTAACCTTGAGGCGTGGGAAACTATGAGACGCTCCAGTCTCGGTAAACTGGTGGGTCGTGTGCAGCCGGCCGATCCACGGGATTACTCCTATCTCAAATGTTGCTCGTATTCCAAAGCAAAAATCGCTCGCTCCACGGCTCGTATCTCAAAAATCTCGTATGTTAGGGTACTCGTATCTCGAGGTACCACTGTATCACAAATCTTCCTACAAAAACATCAGTCTACTCAGAGTCACCGCATCTTCAGAAGATGAAAACAACCCTCCCTCACTCTTCAACCATACGGGTCTCTGAGAAAAAAAAAAAAAAAACATGGAATTTCCTGGTCTCGGTGGATTTATGACCAAAGATCCAGCCGCGGATGACCCAAGTCCTTAATGCTGGCTGTTCAGCAAATTCAATTATCCTAAATTCCTACCCATCACCCCTCTTCCTGTCCCCGGGCCCTTTCTCATCGTAATCTTTCCTGGGCCATCGACCCTCAGCGGAGCGTCAGCCAAGTTCAAGCTCAGAGCTGAGAATCAATGCCGAGGGCATCTCCTCAGAGGGTTCTTCGTGAAGAGCGGGGGCCATCCATTCAGCCCCAGCCTGCCCGACCATCACGAGGACCACGTCAGTGAGTCTGGTCCCCTCTCTGCAGCCACCTCCAAGGACGGAGACAACAGCCCTGAGATGGGAGCAGTTATTTCTCAGGACTTCACCGTGGATGCTTGCACACCGAGAGCGCCCCACGAACAGATAGAAGAAGGGAAATTCTTGAAACAGTGTTATCTGCTGAGGTTTTCACACCGTGGTGCACATGACATGCCTGTTCTTGGTGTGGCCTCCCACACTCCCGCCCCTTGTCACGTACAGTTAAAGAGCATCCCTACCGCCAAGACCGGTTTGGCTCAGTGGATAGAGCGTCGGCCTGAGGACTGAAGGATCCCAGGTTCGATTCCGGTCAAGGGCATGTACCTTGGTTGCAGGCACATCCCCAGTAGGAGGTGTGCAGGAGGCGGCTGATGGATGTCTCTCTCTCATCGATGTTTCTGACTTTCTATGCCTCTCCCTTCCTCTCTGTAAAAAAATCAATAAAATATATTAAAAAAAAAAAAAAAAGAGCGTCCCTACGTTATTTAGACAGACTTCCTGGAAGATGCGTCTTTGGGTAGGAAGAGACAGGCACTCCCTGGTACTTCTTGAAATCCTGGGAACTTACTGTAAAGCCCTCAAGGGGCTGGACAAATGGACAGACAGCCTCATGGATCCTGAAACAAAGGAGGGACTAGAAGCCGAGGAATTCAGGTGGGAATGCTTCTGAGTTCCCGTGACTAACTACCCTCTTCACCTCTTCTTCCTTGTTCTCTCACTACCCTGGACTCTGCTTCCGTATTTCCCAAATTAGGCCGGGCTAATTGCTTGTTAAGCTAATTACTGTCTCCTCCCTCTGATCACCTCAAGGTTTACTTGAACTCTATGGATCGGCTGTCCCCAGGGCAGGGCCCAATGGCAGGGACCAGGAGGGTCACATGGTACGGAGTGGGGCTAGGGGCACAGCAGGTGCCAGGGCTGGCTGGCTTAGGCCACCCCTACTGCCAGATGCCGTCAATGTGGGAAGATGGGGCGCAGCATCTCCTATGAAGGGAACCCCAAGCCCCAGCTTCCAGGACTCACTTGGTCTTCATGTTTCACCTAAAAATCATGTTATGTTATGGAAAGTTTCAGAATGTCATATCCTAACAGGACACCGCGTCTCCACGGACCTAGGCTAATAATGCCTGGCATTAGCCGGTTTGGCTCAGTGGATAGAGCATCGGCCTGTGAACTGAAAGGTTCTAAGTTCGATTCCAGTCAAGGGCACATGCCGGGTTTGGGGCTCGATCCCTGGTGGGAGACTTGCTGGAGGCAGCCGATCCATGATTTCTCTCATCATGGATGTTTCTATCTCCCTCTCCCTCTTCTTTCCTCTCTGAAATCAATAAAAATATTGTTAAAATATTGAGTGAAGTGGGCTCTCCATGTTCATGGAACGCTTACAACAACCCAACCAAGTGGGCACGATCAAGCCCGACTCCCAGCTGAGGATTCTGAGGCTCTGCTAGGAGGTGGACGTGAACTTGAGACCTTGTGGAGCTGTCAGGACCTGCTGACTCTTCTCCTTGCCACCTGCCGCCAAGGAGACAGACTGGCCCCAAGGACAGCTGTTTCCACCGCAGAGCTGAGATGCAAAGCCCTTTACCTTTTCAAAGCATCTTCTCTCCTTCCCTTTTCCTGTAATACACATCACTGAGTCTCTTACCTCCATGCTCGTTAACTAACTGTCTGTCTCTCTGCACGGCCACGCGAGTCCCACACAGGCAAGGCTTTCTCAGTTCTGTCCCTGCTGCTCCCTAGCACCCAGACCCACGCCAGCCCTGGGGAGGTGCTCTGCCTGCCTTCTCCCCGGAGAGGTGTCCGGGGGACCACCCACTTACAGGGGGTACGCGTTCTAGAGGGGAGGTGTGGGCACCCTCCCAGGAGCTCCAGCGCCTGCTGGGTGCCTTGGGCTCTGCTTCACTCTGGAATCTGCCTTGGACCAGGGAGATGCCCAGCCTCACAGAGAAGCTGCTCGTGTTGTTTCTAGAAGTCTCCCTCTGCAGCCACATGCGGTCCATGGGAGAAAGGGCTGTAATGTGTTTGCTTTGAGAAGGGTTCCTGGAGGCCCAGCCCCACCAGCGCACACACACACACACACACACACACACACACACAGAGAGAGAGAGAGAGAGAGAGAGAGAGAGAGAGAGAGAGAGAGAGAGAGCGCG
>PVJN01013841.1:0-27949 GCA_004026805.1 Lasiurus borealis | reverse complement strand
AGCGGGGGCCGCTCGAACCAAAATAAATATTTGCCCGCACCCAGAACAAGGCCGGCCCTGTGGCGGGGCTGGGCGTGCTGAGGCCCGGCCCGGCCCGGATTGTGTTTCCTCCCCGGACCCGGCGCTGCGCGCGGGGGGCGCACGGAGGCCCGCGGGCTCCAGCGCCAAAGGCTGCGGGCGCGGAGCCGGCTGGGGCCGGGCCATTGTATTTTCTTTGGCTTTCCGGCGCGCTCCTCGTTATTTATTTCTCTTCCCTCTGTTTTATTTGTATTTTCAAGTTGCCGGCAGGACTGGATGCCGGCCATTCACCCCGCTGCCTTGGAGCGCGGCGCGCAGACAGCCGGAGCCGGCCTGGCTCAGCCCCACCGCCCGCCCGGCCACCCGCCCGGCCGCCGCCGCCGCCGGCTCCCGGGGAGGGCGCAGCCGGGTGCGGGGCAGGGCTGGGGGGCGGCCGGGGGGCAGGACTGGGGATAGCGGGGTGGGACGTGGAGAGGGGCGGGCGGTGGCTCGGAATAGGGGTCCCCAGGGGGGCACCGCGGCTTGTTGGCGGTGCCAGGCTGCGCCCCTGCCTGGAGGGGGCAACGCGGATCCAGCTCCACTGGGAGGCCCAGCCCAGCCCAGCCTTCAAGAGACCTGGCGGGTACAACGTGGCTTTCTTGTTTTTTGTTTGTTTGTTTGTTTTTAATATATTTTATTGATTTTTTTTTTACGGAGAGGAAGGTAGAGGGATAGAGAGTTAGAAACATCGATGAGAAAGAGACATCCATCAGCCGTCTCCTGCACGCCCCGTATTAGGGATGTGCCCGCAACCAGGATACATGCCCTTGATGGGAATCAAACCTGGGACCCTTCAGTCTGCAGGTGGACGCTCTACCCACTTAGCCAAACCGGCTTTGGCAACATGGCTTTCTGGAAAAGATGATGGTGACTCGGGGTGAGATCTGAGGGTCAGTTCCAGAGGGAGCTGAAACCCGCACCCTGCTCAGGTGCCCTCTCCGGACCTCTGCGCTCCGGGTCCCTGCCTCCTGCTCCGGGTCAGCGCAGACCTCCTTCCAGAAGCTCTGAGAAATCCTCGCTGGCCCTTCCAGATCCAAAGCGGCCTCTCTATAGAGCCAGTAGTGGGGCCCAGGGGAGCTCCAGGGAGAGAAATGGGGGTGGGGGAGGGGTCTCTCTCCTGGGTCAGTGCAGGAGGCGGTAATCTGCATCTCACTGAAGCTTTGGGCAGGTCCCCTCCCCTACCCTTGCAGCCAGGGGGTTGTCCCATGCCCAGGGTAGAGGTGTGGGGGCTGGGCCGGCTACGAAACACCTCAGCGGGCAAGGCCTAAGCCAGAGGCGCCCTGGACGGCGGAGAGGAGAGCTGGGCTCTGAAAGGAGACAAAGTTGATCAGGGCAGAGGGCGAGGCTGACAGAGGCAGGAGAGGGGAGGAGAGAGCTCCACTTTGCAGACCTGGCATTGCAGACCTGGCGCTTCCCCTTGCTCAGGGACAAAGGACAGACTCCTCCCAGCCCAGGCATCCTTTGTCCTCACTGGAGACATTCCTGGTGGCTGCTCTGAGCTTCTGGTCAGTTGCTGGCAGGGAGCTACGTGATGTAAAGAAGAATCTAGAATCTCCTCCGTCTCTGGCTTCGATTCGTCTCCTCCCCAGCTCATCGAGAGAGCTACTGTTAAGTCCCCCAGGGCATCAGCAGCAGAAGGCAAACCAGGCCCTGGGAAGCAGGACCACTTCCTAGTCTCAAAGGGGACCCAGGGCACATAAAGACACCAGCAGGCCTCGCTGGTTTGGCTCAGTGGATAGAGCGGCGGCCTGTGAACTGAAAGGTCCCAGGTTCAATTCCGGTCAAGGGCACATGTCCGGGTTATAGGCTCGATCCAAGTGAGAGACTTGCAGGAGGCAGCCAATCCATGATTCTCTCTCATCATGAATGTTTCTATCTCTCTCTCCCTCTTCCTTCCTCTCTGAAATCAATAAAAGTATTTTAAAAATAAATAAAATTGCCTTTCTCTTTAAAATACACACACACACACCAGCAGACACCTCAACTCCTGTAGGTCCCCAGTTCCCCCTGGGTGTCATTTCTGAAAGGAAACCTGGCTACTTCCATGCCATCCTTCAAGCCCCAGCATCTCTAGTGAGGACCGGCTAGTCACAGAATCAGGATGATTTAAAACGTGGGACCAGGAATTACCTTGTCAGGGTGGAAACAGGTCATCAGGCGCAGCCGGAGGCATAGCCCCTGAGTTCCCCCTTTAAAGCAAAGCAGTCCCCAGATTTATAAGGAGAAGACAGGCTAGGACCAGATGCTTGCTTCTACCTACACCAGTGGTCCTCAGACTCACTGTCTATTCGTGTCACCAGGAAGCTTTGAAAGTCTCTTTGAAGGATGGAAAAGTCCCAGTGCCCAGGTTGTAACCCCACCCAAAGAATTAAGTCAGAATCTTGGGGTAGAAGACGGCGAGCATCCGGGTGTTATGAGGCCCCCAGATGACACCATTGTGTGCCCACAGTTGAGGACCACAGGCCTAGACCAGTCCCCTCCCATCCATCGCTTTGGGAGCCGGCTCCTCCCATGAATCAGTTCTCAGAATTATCTCCTCCCAGAGGCCTTTGCTCACACCTCATCCAAAGCAGCTCCTGCCAGCCAGCCAGCCATTCTCTACCCTCCCCTTTTTAACGTCCCAGGTGGCCTGTCTCATTGCTCAAACTTCTCTTAAATGTGTGCGTGTACCTGTTTGTTTTCCTTCTCCCTCGTTAGGAAGTGAATTCATAAAGGTGGGCCCTGGACTGTCGTTTTCATAGCTGCATCCCCACTGGCCGTCATAGTCCCCAGAACCGGAGGCCCTCCGAACGCATTTGATGGATGAAGAATGAATGAATGGATTTGTGGTTACTTCTTTGTGTGTACACACACACATATGTATATACATACATATATATATATATATATATATATATGTATATACATACATATATATACGCAACCAAAGTGGATGTTTTAGAAAATGTCTACAAATTTAAATTTTAAAACATCCTAATTGAAAAATCTGTAGTAATAAAAGCTTAATATGCTAGTTTGGACCAGACATCCTTCCGGACGACCTTCCGGATGAAGCTGGGTCTGCAAGAGGAAGCCGAGTCACCGGTGCTAGAGGGCAGCTGGTACCGGCAGCTGGTGGAAGGAAGGCCTACTCTCGTGTGAATTTCCTGCATCGGGCCTCTAGTATGTTTAATATTTTAAATGGTTTTCTTTTTTTTTTTATAATAATAGTGTGGCTTATTCCAAAGGGCCGCAAAATATGTTTATCTGTTCATAAAACGCATTCCTTGTTATTGCTCTCGGATATTCCTTCAGTGAAGTGCAAAATTCGGCGTAACCTAACTGGGCAGTGGCAAAAGGGGTTTTACTAGTGTCGTTTGCAGGACAGTCGTGTGTATCGTGTTATACGGCTTTTAAATATTTGCTTGTCTAAACCTTATTGGGCCTTTAATGCCTTATGACTGAGGATGCATCAAAAATTAAAATCCTTCGCCATTTTCTGGATTTTTCTCTTAATGATACTTCCAAAGACGGTCCATGCTGACTTTCTTCACGTTTTTCCCGTTAGCTTTTTAAAAGTATTTCGGACAGAATTTCTAAAGTCATACATTCCACACCGCTGAAATTTATTTATTTTCTCTACACATTTTTTTTAAAAAAAAAAACAGAATTGCGGTAAGGTAGTTCTGACAAAACCTGATTATGCACAACTTCAGGAAACATTAAGACTGTGCCATTTTCATCTCCCATTAACCTTGAGATTTCCTGTTACTGTAGTACTCTTTTCTGCATGCTGTGTTGTCATTAAAACTCACAGCCTAAAAGGTATTTAAGGATCACCTCATTTTTGTGGGTTTTTAAAATATATATATATATATGTAAGATGAGTGGAGATCAGGAAGATTAGGCGCTTTTCTTTGCCGGAGCGGCTTCAGAAAGTTCCAGGCGACACAAAACACCCAAGTCGCTTTGACCTTCAGCCTAGGGTTCTTCCTAAGATACCGGCGACCTCTTGACCCTGTCAAGGCGTTTTAAGAAAGTCATCTGGTAGCCGAAAGACACCTCCTCGGGCCCTCAGAAAACGACAGTGTTTGGTTTCCAAGCAGAGCTGAATGCTGGGGATTCGCACGTCTTTCATTTGACGTTCTGAGAACGTTGTCTGAAACCAGGGCCTGTTTTTTTCGGAGTGATTTGCAATGTGTCGTGTGCTCATATCCTGCACTCGGACATGCGTTTCCTCTTCCCGGAGCACCCCCTCTCCTGATCCTCGCCCTCCACGTCTCCCCCTCCCCCATGTGACTGACTCTCTCTCTGCCTCAGGTTTCACCTTGCCGGCTGCTCCCCAGGCAGGCCCTCCGAGGGGCCCCAGACTAGGTTAGGACCCCTGACCGGTCTCCCCGCCAACAACTGTGCTTCCTGCCAGCTGCCTCCAGACTGGTGTGTTTTGCCTGCCAGCGTGTGGCCGGGACTTTGCCGAGCGCCCAAATCCTTGCGGAAAGTAGCCGAGGATTTTGCCCTCTTCGGGCCCAAACTGCACAAACCCATGTCCCGATGGCGGTGCACGCAGGTGGGTGATCACAACAAATGATCCCGTGGCAGACGGCTCTGTGTGTGTGTGTGTGTGTGTGTGTATGTATCTTTATGGGAATGGAGCCTCTCGGTGCCTGCCGTCAAGATAATCCCGGAAAATAGAATCTTGCTTGGGAATTAACATGTTTTCCCCATGGACCTTCCCACAACCTGGCCTGGTGATCATCTCATCTTGCAGATGAGAGAGCGGAGGCTCAGAGAGGTAACGTGCCTGGCCAAATTCACAGGGAAGGGAGAGTGGAACCCAGGTCTCCAGGAGACAGGAGCTGGCCTGTCTTTTATTGAGGAAAAGCCCGTGAATGTGGACACAGCAGGACCTCTGCTTTCCTGGTAGGTTGTTCCTGCCTCTTGAGCTTATTATGAGGACTAAATAAGTACCACACACACATATAGACACACACACGCACACACACACACACACACACACACACACATATCCACATACACACACACACATATATCCATTCACACACACACATATATATACACACACATACACACACACATATATACACACACACACATACACATACACATATATATATCCACATACACACACACATATATATCCACATATACACGTACATACATATATACATATACACACACATATATATATCCACACACACACATATATATACACACATATATATCCTCATATACACACACACACATATACATTTACACACACATGTATATATCCACATCCACACACACACATACACACACACACATATATATATATATTATTATTTTTTTTTTAACACATAGATGTCGCACCAGCTCTGTCCTCTTTAGCTGCATAGCTGACCTTGGGCTCAAAGCTCTATCTACATTGATGTGCATTTATTTTTTCAGTCTTCCTCAGTGGTTGATCAGCCCAGCCAGGAGCAGATGAGCCGGAGATTTCCGGTCTCTCTGTTGAACATTGGAAACGTTATCACGGCTCTGAAGGCGCTTCCTGGCAAGGCCGGGCCCTCTGCCTGGCACCTACCAACTGTGGGAGGCTGGCCGCCCTGCCTTTCCCAGGAGGGCACTTTCACTTTTGTGATCTGGAAGCGTATGGCGCCACCTCCTGGCCAGAGGCCCAGAGGCACACTGCACTCAAAGAAAGCGCCCGCTGGCTAATGAGGCAGCTTGGGGGGGGGGTTCCCTCACACACACACACACACACCTCCCTTCACTTTCCTCTCCGGTCAGTCAGTAACCCCTGCTGCCTGTTTCTCCTCTCTGGTCAGCTGGTGGGGTGTCTGAGGCACAGCTGGGTCAGCAGTCCACGCCTTCTGAGGTGCATGAAGACCCCCTGGACAAGCCATTTCCTGCTGGGCCCCCTATAAGCTTCTGGGCTTGGAAAAGAACAGAGGAGTCTGCGCATCTGCAGTGGAAGCAAAAGCAGTGATGAGAGGAAGATGGGGTGTTTTGTCTCAGGTTAAGACCAAGGCTGGGAGTAGAAAGCAAAGCGGGGAGCTAGGGAGCAGGAAATGGTGAGGCTCAGGCAGAGGGAAGCAGGCAGAGTGTGGGACCAGCCTCATGGCCGGGCTCCACCTCCCTTTGTCTTTGCCAGCATCAGAATCACCATCTCAACGCCATCACCGCTCAAACTACCATTGCCTCAAGCTCTGTCTCCCTCACCGCTTTCAATGGTAGCATTTTATTGATTTGATTTCTGTCATTAATTTTCATCGTGCACAAAGTTTTGCATACAACGACGGGTTCTGGACCCTCACCAGAAGATAATTACCCAGAATTCCCTGGGCATTGAATCCTCCTTTCCCCTGTAGAGAAGCCAGGCAAGCATGTCAAACTTGAGACCAGCAGGCCCAAACGAGGCATGTGGCCCGCCTTGATTTTGACATGCTTTCTTTTGAGGACAACTGCACTTTCATTCCAATGAGGTTTTGATCCTTCAAGACAGCGGTTCTTAACCTATGGGTCATGACCTGTTTTCTGATGGTCTTAGGCTCTACAGCGGTGACCCACAGGTTGAGAACCCCTAGCAGGGTTGCCTAAGACCATCAGAAAACACAGATATTTACATGATGATTCACCACAACACGAGGAACTGTATTAAATGGTCGCAGCATTAGAAAGGTTGAGAACCACTGCTTCAAGAGCTGCTAGTCCCTAGCAGATTGTCTCGCACGGAAGCCTGGTTCGGAGAACCCAGCTCAGAAGGCAGAGTGAGCCTGGCAGGCACCTGCAAAGAGAGGCAGACCTTCGGAAACGCAAAGCAGGCACCTCACAACCTCTCCTGCTCGAACCAGCAGGTCGGGGGCCTCCTGAGCAAGGTCCCAGCAGCCTCTGCAAACGCACCAGCCAAGGAAAGTGGAGGGGCTGCCGGGAGGAATCCTGGGACCAACAGATGTCTCATTGCCCATGGTTGCCCAGCACAGTGATCCACAGGAGATATGCTGAGGCGCACAGCACCCTGCAGGGCAGTGTTTCTAGAACGCCACCTTCTATGTAAAAAGGGGGATGGGACTATACATGTCTCGCTTATATTTTTAAAAGAGAAACAGCGTGCCAGCACTAATTAGAATGGTCACTTTTTTATAAAAGGAAGGGAGTGGAGAGGGCACGGGAATAGAAATGGGTCTTCTGAACTCTGTGCTGGGACTGTTGAAAGCATATAAATGCTTTGCATAATGAACAAAAGGAAATAGTAAAAAAGAAGAACAATGAGCAAGCTCTAATCATTGGAAATAAACTAAAGTAAAGGAACATACCTCTATGCCATGTCAGTGCATAATCACACAGAGAAAAAAAGCAACTTCAGGTGACTTCAGACATGTTGCTGACTGCACATGCCTGGCAGGATAGGCTGCGAACACTTTTAAAAATCCCAAATAATTTAAAAACGACAATCAGCCGTTTTATTGTTCACAGTTGCATTGACTTCCTCCACACTCAGCCGTTCTCAGTTCAGTCTGGTCCCCGGGCTGGGGGAAGCCCCCAGGACCTTCTCTCACGGTGGCAGGAGCCGGCCTGGCCTCCCCATGCTGTGTCCCAGGGCCTGGGTCACAGTAGGCCCTCAATGAGCACGTGAAAATGAAGTTCAAGGCACTAGGGCTCTTCTCAAATTAGCAATAGGCCTCCGAGACCCGTGGCTCATCACGGAGGCCTCCTCAGCTCTTTGCACAGCCCCCGCCAGGACTCGGCCTTCTTGGCCTCTGTCTGCCTCTCCCCTCTGCCTCTGAGCTTCAAACTCATGCTCCTATCCCATTTGGCCATGTAGCAGTCATTTACTTTTGTTTCTTTATTGAGTTGAGAGAAAGAGAGAATCATGGATTTGTCCTTCCACTTGTTTCTGTATGCATTCATTGGTTGATTCTTATCTGATCAAATCTGCAAACATGGTGTATCAGGGCAAGCTTCTAACCTGGCCAGGGCTAGTCCTTGCTTTTTACAAAGGGATTTTTACATGAATTATTCCGCCCCCTAACCCTATTTTAGAGCTCTGTTTTCCAAATAAAAACACAGATTGGATGAAGTTACTTGTCAAGGCCCCGCTGCTAATGAATGATGTAGCTCTGGCCCAAAGTCCTTTGGACAGATATGGATTCCAGTTGATTGCTGACTCTGTTGGTTTCAGCAAAATCATTTATTAATTCGTTCATTTGCTGACTCAGACCTTCTCTCATTTACTGACGGGGTGAGGGTAAGAACACAGAGGAGACTAGAGAATCTTGACACTGTTCTCCGGGGAGAAGGAAGGCCCCATTCCCCATCTGTCAAATGGGAATCATAGCTCTCTAGTTATAAAACAACACCCATATAATGAGAATATATTAGCATATATGTAGATGTAGGAGGGAATATATTAGCATATATGTAGATGTAGGAGGGAATATATTAGCATATATGTAGATGTAGGAGGATAGTTTACACCAGTGGTCGGCGAACTCATTAGTCAACAGAGCCAAATATCAACAGGACAATGATGGAAATTTCTTGGGAGACCCACATTTTTTTAAACTTAAACTTCTTCTAATGCCACTTCTTCAAAATAGACTCGCCCAGGCTGTGGTATTTTGTGGAAGAGCCATACTCAAGGGGCCAAAGAGCCGCATGTGGCTCGCGAGCCGCAGTTTGCCGACCACAGGTTTGCACCAACAAGCTAGGCAAAGCTAGCTTCCAGATGCCAAAAGGGGAGATTATATGGGGGCCCTGACACAGCACTGCCTCCTTCTAGAACACAGAAGTCCAGAGGCATTCACCCAGCACTGGCCAGGGCCTTCCCCTGAGCTGAGCGATAAAAAGGTTCTCCCACAGTGAGAGACAGAACCAGCGCCTTGTACCAACGACCCACAGCTTCCAGGTACATGTCAGACACGCTGAGAGTGCCTCACAGGTGATCCATGTTAGGAGTGATGTTAAACTCATGGTCTTTCAAGACAGAGAGATCTGGGTTTGAGTCCTGCCCTGCCATCTGCTAGCTAGTGACTCTGAATGAGTTCCTTCCCTGAGCTGCTCCAAGTCACAAGTAAGTGTGATGCTGGCAGCTCATAGGGCTTATGGCGCAATCAACTGAACTCATGTAGTCAAACTCCTTAAAACAGAACCCAACACCTAGTAGAAATGCTAAGTAGCCTCCATAGCAGCAGTTCTCAACCTGTGGGTCGCGACACCTTTGGGGGTCAAATGACCCTTTCAGGTGTCGCCTAAGACCATCGGAAAATGCAGATATTTACATCACGATGCATCACAGTAGCAACATTTCATGGCTGGGGGTCACCACCCCATGAAGAACTGTACGCAAGGGTCGCGGCCTTAGGAAGGTTGAGAACCACTGCTCTATAGCCAGTTGCTTCTGCTGTCACACGTCTTGGGGTTCTCCCTGCCTGAAAGGCACACATATCTTCCAGAGCACCCCGTGCGGTCACGGCTGTGTGGAGGGGAGAAGCAGAAGGGGCCCACCCCGGTCCCTACCCCGAGCCCCAGTGCACATTGCCCTCCGCAGGGCTCAGCTCCAAGGAGTCCAGCTGGGTGCATCTGGCTGGGGAGATTAAATTATTTTTGAATTCCTAACTGAATGTTCTTTTAATGGAAACTTAATGACAGGCATTGAAATAGATTTCCTCCCTAACCCCCTCCTCGGGGCGCCCCCCTCCCCAAGGCTCTGTGTTGCCCGGTTCCCGATAACCTTTATTCCCTAACCCCTGGACTTTTATCTCCCCAGTGACAAACAGCCCTGGCCGGACAGAAAGAGGAAATTCCAGTCATTGTTCTCAAACTTCTGGCTTCCAAAATAAAATGCTCTATCTCCCCTGTCAAGCTTTGATTGACACACACTTCCTGGAAGGGCAGACAGCAGAGCCCCAGGGGCGGGGCCGAGGGTTCATTTGCATGCTTTGTTTGGGAGGTTTTTCAGAACTTTGGTTCCAAATGGGGGAAGATTCTCCAAGATGGCTACCGAATCCCCAAGTTTGGGACCCGGCTCCTGTGTAATGAAAAACCTCTAAGGAAGGAAGGGACCCTTCACCTGCCCACACCATCTGCCTGGCGAAATTCTTCCAGGGCCTGTTACACACCCGCCAGCCAGGGAAACAGACAGGGATCATCTCCCTTCTTAGAGTGGGCAACTGAGAGAGGATCTTTCCCTCACCCTTTCTCTCTTGAGAAACCGATGGTTAGACCGTCTCCCAAATCTTAACTCTATTGGATCTTGAGCCAACCTAAGTCCAGAAAGATAAAACCAGAATCCCACTCTCCAAGTCTAAATCTCCATAGCAACAGAGATAAATCAGGCAAGTTAGGTGGAATCAGTACCTAGGAAAACTTTGAAGAAGGCAATGCATCCTGGGATGCAGTTTTCTTTTGTAATGAATATAAATCCTTGTGAGATGGATAGATCGGTGAATGTGGTCATTGGCTCACCTGTAGCTACAGTGAAACTCATGTAGTCAGGCCCTGCTGGGAACAAGGGTACCACATTGGAAGGAAAAGCCTACTGTCAGCATCGCCATGTTGGCCTTCTGGAACCTTCTGTTTCCCATGTATTTTCTTTACTCACTGAGGGCCTGGGTAACCCTCTCCCTCTGAATGTCCAGGGTTTTTGTGCTGCTTTGGGGTTCCAGCCACCCCTTAGTACCATCAGCAGTACCTGAGTGGGAAGGAGGCACTTTCCATGGGGTTTCTTTGATGTCTGTTAATGGCTGCTAGAGGGTCAACGGGAATTTACATTTAAAAAGGAGACCCCACGTGGCAGAAATGCCTTAATTCTGGTCAAGGAGTATATGGAAGCAGACGAGCTTCCATCAAGTAGAAATAAATGCCAATCACAGAGCTTGCATGCAGCATCCCTAACAATCAAAGGAAACAGGGCATGTGGGTCATCCTACCCCCAGCAGTCCTTAGGTGCTAAGAGCGAGAAGCACAGATGAGAAGAACTGTGTTCTCGCGTGAAGGACCCAGTCCCTACGTTTCTCTCCAGTTCACAAAGGGACTAGCATCCTAAAGCCTCATACAGGGGTCAGCAGAGAACTCCAGCTCCCTCAAGCTCCACAGTCCTGATTTCCTTCCATCTTATCTGCAGATCATGCCAACACACCGGCACAGAGCAATCTCCCGTGTGGGCCAGCCGTGTCACCGTTACGGCCACCAACTAACTGTGCAACCTGAACGCAGCAGACTGCCCACTGGTCTTGGTCAGAAGGATCAGGTTTGGTGGCTGAATCTGTAGAAATGCAACCCCTGGACCGGGCAGACAAAGCCATCTTTACCAACAAGTGCTGGCAGCTGCCACTCTATGTGCCAAGATGCACTGGAGGGGTGTGCCGGGTGGCACGGGACGCACATGCAGGGAGCTCATTTCCTCCTGGGAAGCTGACATTTGCATCCCACTGGCCAGCCCCCCCCCCCCCCCCCCCCCCCCCCCCCCCCCGCAACCCTCCCACTGCTCCCTGGAGAAAGTCCACTCTCAGCAAGAGGGTTTCCCTCAGCCGGCCCGTCACATTGACGCACAATGACTGACATTTTTAGAAAGAAGGTGCAGTACCAGAGATTTAATATATTAATCATCACACTCAAAACAGATTGATTCCTAAGCAGCAGCGTTGAGTACCATCCTTTCAAGAAAACATTCAAAATCACATAGGTGGGGAACTAAGACATTCACAGTAAAACCTTCCCCTAATGATCAATCCTGCCCGGCTGGTGTGACTCAGTGGTTGAGCGTTGACCTATGAACCAGAAGGTCATGGTTCAATGCCTGGTCAAAGCATATGCCTGGCTTGTGGGCTTGACCTCAATAGGGGGCATGGAGAAGGCAGCCGATCAATGATTCTCTCTCATCATTGATATTTCTATTAATCTCTCTCTCTTCCTCTCTGAAATCAGTAAAAATATATTTTTTAAAAAGTTTTAAAGATCAATCCTTACATTAAGTTGATCCCTATTAGGAAGATGGGAAGACCTAGCGCTTTATCACTGTGGGGCCACATTTCATCCCTTTCACACTTTTTCTCCTTTAGAAACAGTGTGTCAATACCAACCCCAGGCACAAAAACACAAACACAGTTTTTCTCAGAAGCATTAGAGGTGGATTCCCCTCTAAACTGACTTTTCCCCTTTAAACTCCTCCGTGCCTTCTTAGAAGATCAGGAGACACTCTTTTAACACATTCATAGCCCTTTATCCCACAAATACACATGGAAAGAAACATCTCCACTATTTTCAAACCAAGCATTCTTTCTTGCAGGAAAGTGTTCATGGAGATTATGGAGCGATGGTCTAGCTTCTGTCACGTGAGGTCGTTTGGGCCAAAATCCAGCTTGGGCAGCAGCGCGTGGATACACCATAAAGCAGGTTGAGTTCAAAGCTCCTCTCCATGTTAAGGATGGAGAGACACAGAGTCCATGGACTGGGCCATTCCTTGTTCCTCCAGAAACTGTGTGGCCCAGGTTGAGATGGGAACTCCAACGATCAGGGCTAGGGAGGTTCAGGGCCTCACAGCTGTTCCTTGTGGAACAGTCTTTCCTTATTGTCTTTGATTGGTTCAGTTCCCCCTGCTCAGGAGACAGTCTTTCCTTTTATAAAAGTCAATGTTAAAATATAAGTGACTTGAAGATGACATTATACTCTATACTATAGAGAAAACCCTAAAGATTTCACCAAGAAACTAACTAGTCAGAGCAAGACAAGTACCATATGATTTCACTTATATGTGGAAGTCAATGAACAAAATAAACTAACAAACAAAATAGAAAAAGACTCAGATACAGAGAACAAACTGACAGCTATCAGAGAGGATGGGCATTGGTATGAAAAAAATGAATTAAGCACACACACACAAAACAAAAACACAAATAGACACAGATAACAGTAGGATGGTTACCAGAGGGAAATGGGTGTAGAGGGAGATAAAAGAGGGTAAGGGGAGAAAAATGGTGATGGAAGGAGACTTGACTTGGGGAGGTGAACACACAATACAACATACAGATGATTTATTATACAAGTATACCCCTGAAACCCATATAATTTTATTATCTAATGTCACCCCCCAACTTCAATAAAATTTTTTAAAAAATAAAGTGACTTATTTCTTATCGTGTAATGAAGATAATATATTTTTTCCCTGATCCTATATAAAGCTCATAACTTCTTCAAGGAAACGTTTAAAAGGACCATATTTGATCTCAGGAAACTTTTGATGATCGTTGTCTGTTTCTATTAACATTGCATGATTTTAAATAATCATATTCAAATGGGCTCCCATGACTTCTACATCCCAGCTTCCTACAAATACAATGCACTAGCCTTGTTAGAGTCTGGTAGAATCACGGTTATGGAGTTCAGGGTCATTGTGCTGGTGGACTTGGAAGGCTCTTGTCTGCTTTCATACCCCCACGCTGTGGATTGCTTCATCGTGCTGCTGGTCACCATGTATGTTCGAGACTTGGCTTGACCTGTAGCTGCTGCTACATTTTGGTGTCATCGGCCTCGTTGACTTCTGACAGAGTGAAGTTGGGGTTGTCGTAGCCCCTCTTCATCTTGGCTCTCGCGTCTCTCTCGTTGTAGAGGCACATGGCGCAGTGGGGGGTGTCCACGGCCACCGTTTTGCCGAAGTTGTGGAAGTCCACGCGGTACTTCCCTTCCTTGGTCTTGGACACGATGGGAGCGAACCGGTAGCCCCAGAGCACCTCTTCGGGGACGTAGGACGTCCGGACCTGGCAGGTGGCGCTGGTGGACTCCACGGTGCCGTCTAGAAACACCACCAGCTCAAAGTCCTGCTGCAGAAGCGTTTCTGCCGCCATGTCGAAGAAGGGGCTGTTGTGGTCGATGATGTGGTAAATGGTCAGCGGGGAGATGAAGAAGAGATTCTCGTTCCCGGCGTCCACCACGAAGTTGATGTTGGTCTGGTCCAAGATGATGGTCTCCCCCTCGGGAGTGACCGTGGTCTTGAGCAGCTTCCCGTAGATGTGGCTGCCGATGAGGAGACTCTTCCTGAGGTTGGCCACGCGGATAAGGAGGCACAGCTTCCCGCCCCGCTTGCTGATCACGGCGTTCTTGCTGAAGGTGATGGTCTTCGCCCGCTTCTTGGGCCTGGAGATCTTAGCCAGGATGGCGCCACACATGAAGGAATTGATGATGACCCCGAGGATGGACTGGAAGATGAGCAGGAAGATGGCCGTGCCGCACTGTTCGGTCACGCACCTGAATCCGTAGCCGATGGTCACCTGCGTCTCCAGAGAGAACAGGAAGGCCGAGGTCAGACCGTTGATGTTGTCCACGCACGGGGTGTGGTTGTCCGGCGGATGGAACTCGGGGAGGTCCTTGTGAATGTAGGCCACCGCGTACCACAGGAGGCCGAAGAGGAACCAGCTCCCCAGGAAGGCTGTGATGAAGATGGTCATCTTGTATCGCCACTTGAGGTCCAGCACCGTCGTCCAAATGTCCACAAAGAAGATGAACCTCGTCTGCGCCTCCACGTTGCCGAACTCTATGTTGCACCTCCCGTCTTTGGAGACCAGCCTCGTTCTTCGCCGGGGATGCCCCCAGAAACGAGTGACGAACCATTTCCGAAGGTGTTTGAACATTCTTTCCGTCAGCACCTTGATCTGAGAACACATCGAAGGGGAAAAAAAAACAAATTGCATTTAGAGCGGCAGTGACGTGGGTGACACCCATAAAGAGCTACCTGTTTATGAAAAGACATTCCAAACGGGTTACTAGCCATTTGGCAAGCTGACAAGCTTATTCTGGATGCCATAATTCTGTTTTCAATAGAAACTTTCCACTAGAAGGCCATATTGCTTAGATATAAAGAGGAAAACGAATCCAATAAGAGAATTGGAAGGGATCTAAGAGAGTTCCCGACCTTAATTGCACACAACCTTAAAAAAGTTTGTGATAACTGTCATGACCTGGACTATGACATTTTTATATTATTCTTTAAATGAGCTCTCATTAAAAAAATAAATAAAGTTAGTTTGGGGGGCGTGAGAAGAGATAAACCAAAGAAATGATATACTTATATGCATAGCCCCTGGACACGGTATGCAATAAGGTAGTGAAGACCTGAAAAGAGGGTGAATAAAGGTTGGGAGTGGGGAGGGAATAAAGGAAGGGAGGGAATGGAAGATAATGTAATCTTATGAACAATAAAATATATATTTAAAAAATTAATTTAGCTTTATGAATGAATATTAGGCAAAAATATCTGTGAAAGCAGAAGCTTGATGCATTACTTACATTTTTTGGAATGTATAAAAATAAGTAACTGAAAAAAAACAGCTCACAAATATACTATCTAAGCCAGCTGTGTCCTGCTCGATGCAGTGGTTCTTAACCTTTCTAATGCCTCGACCCTTTAAGTTCCTCATGTTGTGGTGACCTTCAACCATAAATTTATTTTTGTTGCTATTTCATAGCTGTCATTTTGCTACTGTTATGAATTGTAATGTAAATATCTGTGTTTTCTGATGGTCTTAGGTGACTCTGCTAGCAGTTCTCAACCCGCTGCTGTAGAGCCTAAGACCATCGAAAAACACAGATATTTACATTACAATTCATAATAGTAGCAAAATTACAGTTATGAAGTAGCAACAAAGATAATTTTATGGTTGGAGGTCACCACAACATGAGGAACTGTATATATTAAAGGATCAAGACATTAGAAAGGTTGAGAACCACTGTGCTTGATATGCAGATGCATATCAAGAGAAATCCTGATTCAGTTCAGTCCTCTCATTTATTAAATGAAGGAACTGAGGCTCAGATAATCCCAATGACCCATCCAGGCAGGTACCCAACCAAGTGGGAGGAGGACACTGAGAGCAGGAGGGTCCCTGCTGGTGAGCCCAGAGCTGCCTCTCGGTTCTGAAATGTTATTTTCTAAAGTGAAATTTCCCTGAGACCTTTCCAGACAAGTATCAATCAACTTCCTTTTTGTGTTAATGCTTAGAGCCCAGTTCCTCAGTATAGTTTGGTCAAGTCCTTCCATCGGAAGGAAGAAGTTTTCTCAGTACATCTGCGAGCCTGTGTCTACTCTCTCTTTGTGGTATGCCAACATCCCCCCAGAAGTAGTACGTATAGTGGTCCCCAGCAATATCTCACATATCCTTCCCCGCTCCCAAGCTAAAGGACTGGGACCTCTGACTTCCATTCTAATACTCTGTGAGGGTAGGATCGTGTTTTACTCCCTCTGTCCCAGCTGCTGGCACAGTCCATGTCTTAGTATTTAGTATAAAAACATAAATAAAATAAGTCAGTGGCTGAATGAAGCTCTTCAGCTGCTATCTGAACAATGGTTTCTTTTTAAAAAATATATATAAATATATATTATTGATTTTTCACCGAGAGGAAGGGAGAACATACAGAGAGCTAAAAACATCAATGAGAGAGAGACATTGATCAGCGCCTCCTGCACTCCCCCCAATGGGGATATGTCCGAAACCAAGATACTTGCCCTTGACCAGAATCAAACCCTGGACCTTTCAGTCCACAGGCAACGCTCTATCCACTGAGCCAAACCGGTTTTGGCAATGGTTTCTTATGGATGGCATTATTTTGACTTTCATTTTATAGCAAAAGAATGAAGGGATTTCCCCCTAACCAGCCAACGATGATGACATGACACCTGGGGACATAAACACAAGACCACCTCCTCCCTTAGGCGTGCCTACCCCGCTCGAAGCTCATTCACCACGTTGAGCCAGGTCTTCGTGATATTTTGAATGAAATGCAAATATGTTTCTAAAATATATTTCAAAACCCCCTTCAGAAATGTGTTTATTCTTACAAACTAGGAAGCGAAACCAACTCAGTGATACACGTTGAACAAAACTGACATTCCACAGTTTCTTGCTCACGGTCTTAGACCAGAAAACACAAGAAGCCAGCAACCAAGTAGAAGTGGTGACGAGGAAACCACAGCTGTGGTGACTTTAAATTCTGAGGACAGGTTCTAAAGATACGTTTTTTAATGGGACCAGGAGAGCCAACACAGTGCCTGCCCTCATCCCACCCAACCCGCACTGACCTCAAGTCCCCGTGAGTATTAGGGGATGGTCCCAGACTGGACTCATGGAGGAAGACGCAGCCTCCTCCTTTCCCGCTCTCTCCCTTCTCTGCACACACAGCTTTCACCTGGCTGACATTCCCCAGCACTTTCTCCCTTTCTCAGGTTCCTAGAAGCGCATAGCGTGTCCAAAGCTCTTCACAGAGTGGCCCTCACGCAAGATACTACATTCTAAGGCCGACACGTATCAATGGAATCCACCTTGTCTTTGTCAGACATTATCATTTCGGAGATGGCTCCCAACACACCAACTTCTGGGTTTTCCCCCGCTACCCCTTTCCAGTCTCTCTTAAATCTGGGCCTCAGAGCAGGTGAAAACACTGGACACCGACACCACGTAAAAGTGGGGAAGAGACGAGCACAGCTGTGGCGATTGGAGATTGTGATGACAGGCTCCTTTCACTTCGGATGATAAAGGATATTTCTGTAAATAAATAAGTACCCCTGACTTATATTTTGGAAAAGTTTGGGTTCCCATGCCTATATTGCTAACAAAATATCATCCACCTGGCCTTGCCAAGAGCTGACACAACAGCAAACAGCTTGTGATGCTTTCCCCAGATCAGGGGTCGGCAAATCGCGGCCCGAGAGCCACAGTTTGCACCTCTGTTGACTAACGAGCTTGCCGACCATTGCCCCAGATGGTTCGCACTTACCTTCCTCCCAAACGCATTCTGACCTGAAGCATCCATGGCTGGGAAGGCAAGGAAGCTGTGTCGGGAGCCGGCTTCTGGATGCAGCCTGATTTGTTCTAGATCCAGCTTCATGTGGCTTACTCTTTCGTCAGCGGACTGATGCTAATTTGTACGAGCTTGAGAACACTTCATTGGCAAGTGGAATTGTGCGGTCTCACCAAGGCAGTTGTTTGTTCTCAGACCAAGCCCCAGCCTGGGTATGTATTTTATCTTTCGAGGCCTCGCATGGCTTGAATACCGTCATGCTAAGACATGACAGGCCGCCGGCGGAGGCCCCTGGGCAGCAGGCATGCTGTGTTCCGATGTTTCTCTCCCCTCCTGGCCACGCTCCGTGGCTCCCCTGCTGTGTGGCCCAGGTCGTGCCCGAGAACTTTTACCAGAAACAATTAGTCATCCTCAGTCTCCCAGACCCTGCTCCGGACGGACACCCTGAGACGGGGAGACGTCCAGGTGTTCACAAAGACACGGGTGAAACCATAGACACAGGGAAGCACATATTTGTAAGATGAAAGTAAGGTCACACCAGGAAGCAACAAGATACCGTGTTAATCTCTCTGGACAACAGTCCCCATTATGGAAGAACGTGAAATTAATAAGCAGCCTTTATTGTTGGAATTTTTAAAAATAAAATCTGGCCTCTATGAAAGGTATTTTCCACATATACCGTTGATGTATTTATGCAGAGAGTGAGAAGAATTCAACCTAGAGAAAGCAAGACGACAGGATAATTTTATCCTCTGACCGAAGGATCATTCACACGGCAGACCCCAATGTACACAGCACACATCCAACTTTGCTTAGACAGTGGCATTTAACCCAACCGCAGACAAAACCAATACGTGTTTTTTAGACTCTTGGTTGATTCGAGATTGGCCCTGCTGTCTGGGTTATGTAACATCCACAGATTTTAGGTTACTTTCTATTGAAATCAGTAAATCTTAATGGCAAGCAAAGGGCTGTATGTTAGCTAATATTTACCAAGGTATTCTGAGTGGCCTGGCAAAGCAAGTGAATGATTCAAGAATTCAGCATTAGCGTTCTGTAAACAGTCCACTCTCAGGAAATAAACTTTTTGTAAGCTTTTCAAACATTGAGTGTATGCTCATCATGGAGGATTTCAAAGACAAAGAGAACTCGGTTCCTGTTCTCAAAGGGGCTCGCAGTTGAATGGAAACATAAGCTCCTGAAATCAGCTGTTGCCATGTAGTTGGTTTGTATAATGCCCAAAGGAACACATTTCCCAAAAGACCTCTGTCCGGTGGGTATCCATCCCTGCAAAAACACATCAGCTGACAAAACAAGCATTGCCTTTAGGTGTACATGCATGTATTTGTCTACCATTAGCCAACACTGATGTTTGATACTGGGATGTATACCAGGTGCCATGAGAGACACCAGGAATCATCCTGTGGAAGTTTCCAGTCCAGTGTGAAGGTAGGAGAGGCAATGAACTGGAAAAAAAACAACAATCTGTGTGATACCAACCAGGTTAGAAAAAAAGTGGGAGTGATTTGGGGGGCACCTCATCTGAGAGCACTAAGGCCTGAAGATGGCATTAGAGACCGCTTAGGAGGAACTCTATACATGTGTGTTGACTGAAGATAAATCAATTAATCAATGTGTGCATAAGTGCAATGAATTTGCTGTCACCTACGTGGCCTCTGAGATATTTTAGGAGAGACGTTCCTCTGGCTTCTTAATCAATATAACTGAGCAAACACTCTATTTAAGGAACATCTGCCATGTCCCCGGTGCTAGACCAGGAATCCAAGATGGTCACAGTGCCTGCTCTCACCTTGCTCCAGGTTAAGTGCATCAATAACCGCAGTACAGCAGGTGTGCTGTCCCGAAAGGGTTGAGAACAGGGATTTAAAAGCAGCCATCAAAGAGGAGATCCAACAGACTGAGTGCCAAGCTGATACTCTTCAACACACCTTTACCAGGAGCGCAAACAGGTGCCCTGACTAGGAGGACTTCCTGTTTTCTATGAAAATGGTCTCACGCTGTTAGAGGGTGGCCACCCAGCTGGATTTGCAAATCCTCAGAGCCCCGAGGAGCCTCAGTCATCTAGTCAACCCCTCTCCTCTGAACTGGCTTTTTAATACCTGAAAACTATGGTTGGCAGAAGGTGTCATGTCCCATTTGCTCAGTAATTCCGAGAGAAGTTATTTCTGATGCCTTTTGCACTATCAGGCACCTCACTTGGGGCCAGCCTGGGTTCTTAAATAGAACTTGGCAAAGCCAGTGGAAACAATTTTTTCCTGGCCTCGTGGGCACGTAAAGGGGCATCTGAACCTCGGGACGCTGCCAGCCTAGATTGGAGAATCCACTTTAGGAATGGCCCACCTTTGGCTTGATGTCTGCTCATGCCCTCTCCACCATAGAGCCCCAGGTCTTCTGTGTCCAGGGTGGGGAAGCCACACAGGCCTTCCTGGCACCTGGCTCCATCCCTGGGAACAAGAGCCAGGGAATCACGAGGTCTGTGGTGTTGGTGCCCTCCTAAGGCACACTGCGTTCTGCAGGTGCCTCCAGAGCCAGCTGGGCCAGTAGCATCAGCTGGATAGCCACAGAGGTGGGCCATGCAGGGGACTAACAGTGGATGGGAGACCTGGTCTAGGGTGTTCAAAGCATAGGCCATAAGCAAAGGCAGCCTGGCAGAGTGGAAGGCATTCCAGCTTGAGGACTCACAGACATGGATTTGAACCCCAATTCTGTCACTCAACAACCAGGTGGCCTGATCAAGCCACCTAGCCTTACTGAGCCTCCGTTTCCTCACCTGTGAAGTGGCTACAATGCTTTCAAAGGTGTGTGGTAAATGCAATCCCATGTGTAAAATTCCTAAAACACAGAGATTATAGAAAGTAACAACTGTTATTAATTCAGAAATCGAAGCTTGGGGAGCAGTGTAGCCAGGAGTCACTGACCCAGGCCATTTAGTGTCTGGTATGCAGAGTCATGTGGGCTGTGGAGATGACGGCAACACGAAGGAAAGGCTTCTAAGAGAAAGTGACCAAGAGTGTGACAACTCATCCATGTCTGTGGCATCAGAGCACAGCCTCCCAACGTGGAAGAGAAGACCCAGGATGGAAACATGTTTATAGAAAGGAGTTGTCTATAATCAGACAGAAGCCTTCTCTTGGAGAGGTGAAACGGGAGGGAGGGAGAGAATTATGGTTGGCAAAGTGAACAGAGGCGTGGTCCACAGAGCAATGCTGTTCTTCTCTTACAGAGACATTAACTAGAAATTTGATGGCATCACCGATAAAATGCATGTGCCCGCTGAAAGGAGAAAAGCAGCTCTGGCACCACAGAGCTGGCCTGGCACCCACACTCGGTGTTGGTGTCCTCCTGGTGAACACACTCTCGCAGAGCATCAACACCAGAAAGACCGCTCCACAATCACATCTGAACACAGACAAAGCATGAACATGGTCTAACCCATCCAAACAACAACAATTGTCATTCTGGTTATAATGAGCGGATCGCTGTGTCTTCACCAATAATGCCTATGGCTTCACACCAAACTTCTCTCCTTCTAGATAATGACGTTTATTAACATAAGCATAGAATTATCTCTATCTTCTGACATGTAACACAAAGTATCTATTCCTCAAATATTCCCCAAATCACCCAAAATCAGCCCAAATTCCATTGCAATTCTTTCTAATGCTCTCTCAGTGAGATTCCCCATGGTTCGTCAAAGCCATTTTACAAGCCATTTGGTGAGAACCAATTTCATTCCATTACCTCCAGAAATTACACACACCTATGTACATACTTTGGTATGTTTGCTTTTGTATCAGGATGTAAAGAATCAAGGAAACAAACAAATTTAAATACACAAAAATCATTAAAATGAGTTAAAATTTTCAAGCTCAGTTCTTAAATGCTATCTAGCTAACTGGTTTCCCAGGGCCATTGGTCATCCTGAGATGATTATACTCTCATCCCGAATCCCTATATCTCTTCATGGCACCTGTATTGGACCCCGACAGGAAGTGTCAGGAGGTGTGATGGCCCCAACGGTGCAGCCAGCCTGGGAGCTGGTGAAGCTGAACCCAAGCTAGGTGTCTGTGGGGTCTCACCAGCCTTCGCTGCGGAGTCAAAAACCTCCGACTTAGAAGCTGACACTTACTCTGTGTGTATTTTCAAGATTGCTTTTCTTTTGTTCTTTATCACTGTTTCTAACAGTATTTAGGAAATGCTAGTGTGTCGCAGCTATGCAAACAAGGACCAAAAGGGGGTACTTCGTCTCTGCCTGATTCTGAGTTTTTTTTTTTTAAATATATTTTATTGATTTTTTACAGAGAGAAAGGGAGAGGGATAGAGAGTCAGAAATATCGATGAGAGAGAGACATCGATCAGCCGCCTCCTGCACACCCCCCACTGGGGATGTGTCGGAAACCAGGATACATGCTCTTGACCGTAATCGAACCTGAGACCCTTCCGTCTGCAGACCGACGCTCTATCCACTGAGCCAAACCAGTTTCGGTTGATTCCGAGTTTTAAAGAGAGAGCAACACATCCCCCGGGTGATGAGAACAGAGTGAGCTCTAGAAGCCTGAGACACTCACAGAGTTGGATCTACAAGGCTTCTGTTCCAAAGACTTCCTAAGAATTCTTCTCTCCTAAGCTTCAGCAATTCTACATCAGACTGAGCCAGCGTTAGGGTCAAAGAAGGCAAAGGTGAAAACGAACAGCGTAAAATGAATGAAGAGAAAGATTATGGCTGAGAAAAGTCTCCAGAAAGTGTGACATGACAATGAAAAATGCCTTGGACAGCATCAGTACCCTGCTCCCAGCAACAGCAGACCAGCGCCCCCTAGAGAACAGCACAAATGGTATCCCCTGGAGCTGTGAACTTACCCACCCCTTAAAGCCAACAGTGTGAGCTAGACACAAGTGCGAAATCTCTTACATGCATTAACATATTTAATTTTTCACAGCAACCCTAGGAGGTGGGGGATGGAGATTCAGAGAAGTTAAGCAATGTGCAGAGGGCACAAAGCAGAAAGTCGAAAGAGCAGAAGATCTAGAAGAATCTAGATGGGCCGGAGAGGCCCTTGTTTTTTAAGCCCTCTGGCATACTCAAAATAGTTAATAAGCAATGTGGAGGGAGGCAAACACTTATTGAAGACTTACAACTATGCACTAGGAATGGTGACTTTCCATATGTTTTCTTACTCAATGGAGAGATCACATAAGAGGGCGAGAGCTGGCAAAAGACCAGACCTCTTTTATACACTGAACCTGAAAGATCTAGACTATGAAGAAGGGATGGGTTTCCAGATACAAGGAAGAACATGAGCAAAAGTGCCAAAAAAAAAAAGGGTGAAGCAAAAACCAGTTTGGCTCAGTGGATAGAGCGATGATCTGTGGACTGAAGGGTCCCAGGTTCGATTCCAGTCAAGGGCATGTACCTTGGTTGCAGGCACATCCCCAGTGGGGGGCGTGCAAGAGGCAGCTGATCAATCTCTCTCTCATTGATGTTTCTAACTCTCTATCCCTCTCTTTTCCTCTCTGTAAAAAATCAATAAAATATATTTTTAAAAAAAAAGGTGAGGACCCCTAGAGAAGGCAAAGAATCAACTGGATTAGATCCGAGGGTGTATGTTGGAGGAGAAGGTCACGGGCCCTGCTGGCATGAGAAGGGCCTCTGAATGCTAGACAGAGTTCACCATCGGTAGTGATGCTTAAGGAACTGGGAAGCAACCGAGGAGGCAGCTGCAGATGTTGTTCTGTTGAGCTCTGTCCTTACTTTGGAAGCTTCTAGAGATCGTTCTGGCTTGAACTTATTGTCAGCAATGGCCGGAAGTTATGGGAATGCCATCTTCCATTGGGAGGCATCTATAGATATGTACCGTGCAGCTACTGCGTAGCCTACAGTCAGAAGTGCGCTGTGATGGTGATGCCTAGTGTGGGAGGGTGGGGAACTTCCCACTAACAGAGGCAGAGCATCCCATCCTGGACTCAGTCAGCTGGGCAATATTCATTGAATGCCAAGGTCAAGCATCAGACAGGCTATAGAGACGGGGACACATTGGCCCAGCCCTGCCTCAGACCAACTTAGAAACTTGGACCAGTGGCTCTGCCTCACGTGCTAGCTCCCCTGCTGGAAACACCCGGCCCTCTACTCTCCCGTCCACACTCATTCTTGGTTTCAACGGAAATGTCATTTCTCAGAAAGACACTTACATGTCAGTTTCTTAAAGAGAAAGGAGTGCCTGACCCATCCCCATTTCTGCCAGGTTCCTCCGCCTACAATATTATATTTTCAGCCCCCAAATGAATGAATTCCATGTGAACTGGAAGCCGGGAATATACTGTTCCCACATGTCTGCAACAAGTACATTCTGTTTTGAAGAAAGCATTCAGCATTCCATGCCTTGGCAACTTGTCAAATTGGGGGGTAAGCGAGCTAATGCCATAAACACGGGCACGGGGGGGGGGTACAATTCATGATGTCTCCCCCCCAGCTAAAGGGCTCTGTGGTAGGGTAGCTCAGCTTGGAGGAAGTGCAATGTGTAGGCACAAGTACCAGGTCCTTGCGTTGGAGGGGATTCTGGGTGGCCGCTGGCTGGTCTCACATCCTAGTTGATATCTGAAATTTCCTGGTCACAGCCCCGTCAAGGGCCCACTGAGCAGGGTATAAAAAGTGGGTGTGTGGGATTTGAATCTAGACCAGCCTCTTACCAGCTCTAATCCTCAGCTCCACATAACTTCTTGGTGGGCCCATTTCTTTACTTTTTTTAAAGATATTTTTATTGATTACAAACAAGAGGGGAGAGAAACATCAATGATGAGAGAGAATCATTGATTGGCTGTCTTCTGCACACCCCCTACCGCAACCCGGGCATATGCCCTTGACTGGAATTGAACCCAGGACCCTTCAGTCCACAGGCTGATGCTCTATCCACTGAACCAAATCAGCTACGGCTCAGTGAGCCCATTTCTTTATCTGAAAAAATGGGAACCTTCGTCTCCATCTCACAGATGGACAGAAAGAGTTGAGACAAGTCTTGGGCATGGAGGCCAGTGATCAAGCCATAACACCTCCAGTAATACCACCTCCAGCTCCAACGTCTCCTTCAAGCTCCAGCCGTGCATTGCATGAAGGATCCAATCACGTCGTCATCTGCGGTGCCTTGAACTTGGGCTGCTCCGCACCAGTGTCCAGGCTGCGGTCGCATCACGCTTCCCAGAAAGGCCCTGGGAAGGCCAGGGCTCTAGGACCAGGCCCGGCAGCGGGTTAGCCGGGAAGCCAGTGTTCCTGCCCGTTCTCTCTCCTGCTCTGCCCGGGGGTTCTGAGGGTCAATGATTACCAGCGTTGGCTCAGGTCCTGCCGAGCCTCACAGGTGCATTAATGGGGCGGCACGTCCCCCACTCTCCCATGTCCAAGTGCTTTCTGAGAAAGCCCTGGAGGCCCAGGGAGCGGAGCCAGGAGTCTCGGTGACCCTGTGGTTCCATGCCACAGCGCCGGCCTGGGGCCGAGCTGGATCCCATAAGGGTACCCTCTCAGAATGGGGTACCACTGCAGAGACTGGCCACCTGACTCCACACGAGGCTGGCCGTGGCTCCTCACAACTGTTTGGCGCTGTTCTCTATCAGCGCTCTTGTCTGCCACTGAATCAGGAGGGTACACAGGACAAGGGGGCCTCCAACTCCAGACCTCAGAGCCACGCACAGGCAGGGCCAATGCGGGCCCTCCCTGGGACCCAGCGCCCCAGAGAAGGCCAGTGGAGCCTTCAGCAGATCCACGACACACTTCCCCTCATTCCTTTCGTCTCTTTTGACTCAGTGGTGTGTAGAATGACCCGGAAAGTGAAGCTAAAGTCCACGTTATCGCCCCTGATTAAATCTTCTGTCATAATCAACTCAAAAGAAGGTTTTCTGTCCTAAAAAAATGCAACCCAGCCTCTCTGAGCTGCAGTTTTTCCATAATAAGTTGGTGATTTAATGCCTATTTGTGATGAGGACTAACTGGAAAATGTGCAGGGTTACGCAAACACTTATACATGAATGTTTATAGCAGCATTATTCATGCAGGAATAAACCCAAAGCGGAAACAATCCAACTGATGAACCAAAAAATAAAATGAGGTATACACGGGATGTCCCCCCAAATTATACACACATTGAAGGATTATAAATTCAGTGTTCATTCACATAGAGTTCATTTTTAAAAATAAAGAAGTTATCAGCTACTAACGTGTGTATACATATTTTTGGGGACACCCTATAGATACAATGGGACATTATTTGGCCATAAGAAAGGAGTGCGCATCATGGAAGACCTTAAGAACCTTGGGCTGAGTGAAAGAAGCCAGATATTGGATCACTCCTGTTGTACAAACGCCTACAATAGCCAAATCGATTAGGAAAGAAAACTAGACTGGTAGTTGCCACGGTGTGAGGTACGAAGTGATCTGGGGAAGGAGTGCTAATGGGTATGGGTGTTGCTTTTTGAGGTGATGCACATATTCTAATACTGATTGTGATGATGGTTGTGCATCTTTGTGAATATGCTAATAAGCCAGTATTGTGCATTGAAATGGGTGGGTTTAGATCTCAATAAAGCCAGTGCAGAAAAAAGCACCCGTGTAAAATTGCCTGCTGCATAGGAGAGAGTCAGCAGCCCCTCTTCCATCCTCATCCGCCTTCTTCGTGTCTTAGTCCTCATTTCCTCCTCTTTCCTTTCTACTTCTCCCTCCAGCACCAGCCAGAAGCTCAACCGTAGGCCCTTGCTGGGGCCTCAGCTGCACTTGGCACCTCCCTCCTGTAGCCAGTGGCCACTGTGATTCTAGACTCTAGAATCTAGAGCCACCATCACCAAAATCATTTTCTTGGACACAAAAGCCTGGGGTACAGAAAGCATTTTTGTTTGTTTGTTTGTCCTCACTCTTAAGCAGAAGCTCTGCTAACATGGGGCAGCATCTCTTCTCTCAGCATCCGGGACACATTCTTCTTCCCACCTGACCAGGTGGTGTGGGCGGAGCCAGTGAGCAGAGTGTGGACACTTCCCACTATCTGCCCTCACTGAGTTCCCAGGGGGACAACCGTGCACAATGTGACCCCCAGGTGGTAGCTCCAGAGTGAAGCCCCATCTCAGTTCTGCCTACTCTGCCTTCTTCCTTCCAGGACCAGAGGTCAAGCTAAAGTCAAGTGCTGGGGAGGCAGGTCAGCAGTTCCCCAAAGCATAGCAGGCCCTTAGGGTCACAGGGTGGGGTCAAGGATGCCCTAAGGTGGGCAGGAGGGCAATTCATGTGGCCTTGACCCCACCCTGCTGCCCACAGCCCCGGCCTCATCTTGACCTCCCCCATTTGCTCATCCCACTGTGGGAACTCCATTTCATTCTTTCTCTCCTCCCTTCAGTTACAGGTTTAATTTTTGTCTAGCACTGTGTTCCTTGCCCACAGCCCTTTTCCCATTTCCGGGTCAGTGATGTTAATCATAAGTTCTTCTTTAAACAGACCTCTCTGAGTCTCCCCACTACCTCGAAGATAAGCCAGATCCCATGGGACCATGTCCCCATATCACCCCCTCACACACAGGAGAGATGAGGGCAGGAAGCATGATTGAAAGCTGGGCAGAGAGCAGTGTGGAGTCCATAGTCAGGACTCCTCCAGGGAAGAAAGAAAACCACCTACTGTGTGTTCCCAAGGCTTGGCCCTTTCCCGAAGGTGGGGCTAGCATGCTTCTGAACAAGGGCCACTAGCAAGAGCAAGACAGAATGTACCAAGCCCCCCCCCCCATTTCTCTGTTCAGTTGCCCCCCTTTGAACAGAGCTTCACGGGATTCAGACACGCCATCGGGAGCAGGCCCGGACCTCACTCATATTATAAGTAACCAATGGCTTGGGGGCTGAAGCGGAAGTCTAGCCCTGTCCTCTCATGGCACCAATTCCTCCCAAAGGCACCGAGGCCCGTCTACCTGGGGAATGCGTGCAGGCGCCCCAAAGTCTGGCCGTGGCACGTGGGCCAGTCTGGCTTGAATTCCAGCTCTGCTGCCGGCGGTGCGTGACTAAGCAGGCCGCCTGCATCCTCCAGAGCTCACTCCCCAATGTAATCGATTAGTCTGCAAAACAGAACCAGAGCCACGTGAGAAGTGAG
>PVJN01013840.1:0-49013 GCA_004026805.1 Lasiurus borealis | reverse complement strand
TGTGGCTGCTGCTGTGGCTGCTGTGGCTGTTGCTGTGGCTGCTGCTGTTGCTGAGGCTGCTGCTGTGGCTGCTGCTGAGGTTCCTGTTGTGGCTGCTGCTGTGGCTGCTGCTGTGGCTGTTGTGGCTGCTGCTGGGTGTTCATCATGACTGAACCTGGGAGCTGGAATAGAGCTATGGGCGCGAGCGCCGGAGAATTTTTAAAAATGATTTTAACGCCTTGTGAAGGAGGCTTTGGCAGAGCAGGCCGTGCGCTTGCTAGCTGCTGGCCGCCGGAGCACACGATTCTGGGCTTGATCGCTACAGGAGCCTTGGGCCTAGCAGCCGAGCCCTTCGGGGGAGTAGAACCTCTCACCGCCACCAGGGCTGCATGCGCAGGGCTTACCACTTTGGTGATCTTGGGACGAGCAGAGACGGCCTTGACTTGGCTGATTGGGCTCGTTGGCGATGCGCTGGCAGAAGACACGGTGGCCGCGGGAAGTATGCGAACTGGGTTCCTGGTCACAGAAGATTTCCAGAGAAGACTTGGTGGCTTTGAAGCAAGGGCATAAGCTGGAGATCGGCGAAAGCAGCCCGCCTGCTGGGGAGTAAAACTGTTACCCCAGGCGCTGTTGGCCGAGCTGCGGGGCAGACTGATGGCCGCAGGTGGACGGGGGCCTCCCTGGCCCAGCACCGCACACGGAACTGGCACGGCCTGAGGCTGTTCTGCTGCTCGAACTGGAACAAGCTGGCCGAGACTGGCGAAGCCCCTGGCGCCCTGTGGCACCCAGTTCTGCACCCATCCCTCAGACGGCCTGGCTGCTCTCCCAGCACCGCTCTGTGACCCAGGCCTGGAGCTACTGGAATGGTCATCCGTGGAGGAGCGGCGGTGAGACATCTGTCTCGTAGTTGTGGCTTTGTTATGTGACTGTCCCTTTCCAGAGATGAGTGGATCGTTCAGAGACCGCATGACAGCCGGCTTTCTTATCTGGGACGGATCGCCAGCTTCACTTCCAAATAGAGAATCATCTTGTGTCGCCAGGTCTGGCCAGGCTGTTGGTTGTGCATCATCGCATGCGACAGACCTCTCCTCTTTGGCGTATTTGTCCACATCCACTTCCGACGGGACCTCCAGCTCACAGGGTTGCTGTTTCCACAGATCCACACAACTTCCCGCTTTGCAAAATCGGGGGTCATCCCGCTGACCTGCTTGGCTTTCTTTCCTTTTTTTGTGAAAACCCCATGCCCTTAGCTCCGGAGGGGGCGGACTGTAAGACAGCTCCTGCTGCCAGTTCAGGGAGGCGATGGAATTCCTCCTGAAATTCCTTCTCATGGCGGGAGCGTTCATCTTTTGCTTGTTGTAGAGCAGCCTGTTTTCAATGCAGGCCACTGACACGGAGGGATCGAGGCACAGGGGCTCGGCGGTAGCTAAGATCAGCTGGCTCTCAAGCGACAGTCTGTCTTCCTGGGTCCATATCTGGTTGTCGCTGGCTATGGAGTGTATATCGGAAGCTAAGGTCTGCATCGTGGGGCGGAGGAGCACATGCCTGCTTTGGTAGCCCCTGCCGTCCGCGTTCGCGCACTGCCTATAGTCCCGCACCTCCGTGATGACACACCCGCTCTGGAAGAGGTTAGCCTGAGCCTTTTCCAGCACGTCCACCAAAACAGGAGGCAGTTCCCCCGCATCCACGTATTCCAGAAAGTCCCGCTCCTCGTAGGGCAGTCTGATGGTCTCCGAAGAGAGCTCGTTTTCTCCCGTGATCATCAGCGAATAGCCGTCTGGGAGTAGGTTGACCACCAAACGGGGCGGGGACTCCCTCTGCACCAGCTTCTCCAGCAAGTGCACGTTGCGCGTTAATTCCTCCGCCACGTCGGGCTCTTTCCCGCACTCTTCCACGTAGATGTCATAGAGCTTCTCGTGCAGGGATCTCCCCTCCGTGCAGGAGGCTTTCCTCTTAGGAGGTCTCTGTTGGGCGCTTTCAATGACACGATCTGCACGGTCCAGAGCTCGTTCTAAAGCTCTTTGCATTGTGATACAAAGCGGGGCCCTAAAACGAGAGAAATCGTTAAGTGCGCTGTCACACGGGGTGACTTAATCCACCTTTAACATTGATGCACCGCTTTTGCAAACGCCGCGACTGCGCAGTGGGCTCCCCATCTGAGGTCAATATGGACACCAAGGTACCTGTCCCCAAGGGGGCCCTGCACCCCATGATTGCAAAGTTTCTGAAAATACCTTTATCTGCACAGGCTCTGCTCTCCGCACCGGGCCTCGCCTCGCGTCCGTTGACAGCCGGAAATCCACGTGGGGTGCTCAGCTCACACACAATTCTATACGCATGCGTACCTGTCTCCCCCGCTCCATCAGGGGCACTTCCTGTTCTGGCGCCTGCCCTTCTATTGGCGAGTTGGTTGGGTAAGGCATTCAGGTCAAGTTCATGCAGTTTTAAAAGATAATGACCAACAAAACTGTTTTATAGGGACTAACGCAGTGTCCTCCTCCTCCTCCCCACCGGATATTTCCGTTTTAAACAAAGCACAAAGGAGAGAAAAAATACAAAATAAATATGCCCTCCCCCTTCCCGTACAAAAATGTATGTATGTGCAACAAATAGCTACATTCGTGAATGAATCATGAGGGAGATAATATGGTAGGATTGGCACACAAGGACAGTGGCCATGAAGGAGTTCACAGTTTCCTTAGGGAGGCAAACAAGTAGTCACATATTAACAATTTATAAACGTTTGGATACAGTGATGAGAGAGAGAAAGTGGTAAACAAGGGGAAAGGAGAAAAGCTATTCACAGATAATTGCGGATGAATAGAAATTTATCAGACAAATAAAAGGGGGTTCAATCCTGGCAATTCCGTGGTGAGGAGAGAAATCTAGGTTGTAGTGATACATGAAGATGCTTTCAACTTCTGTTTGAAATTGTTTTCCCAAGAGGTCCCACCAACCGGCAGGGATACTTCATACTTATTCAAAATACAATTGTTCTAATGTTTCAGGAATTTTACAGAGCGGCTGTTTTCATCCCCATTTTCCAAAGGAAGAAACTGACATTCAACCAACTTAAGCAAGGAGCTCAAGGTTACAAAGTAGTAAGCAGCTGAGGCCCTGTACTAATCTAATTTCTCTCTCCAAACCTGTCTCTTTCCACTTTTCTAAGAAATCACTCCTAAAAGAAGAGAAGCACTTCGTAACATGGATAGGGAATTTCGTGGCAGGTGTCCCACTGTATATTATCTGAGATAATAAGCAAATGTTGTGGGCAATTTTTACAAATACGCATTGAATTACTTATTTCAAAGCAAAACTGATCATTCATGAAGGTGCCCTATTAGAACAAGTCAATGTAGTCCTAAAGCTTACATGGAAATATAAACACTCAAGAATAGTAAAGTTGTTTTAAATAAATTTCAAGCGATATAAATTGAACAATTGGAGAGCTAAGAAATAATTCCAAAAAAATACAGGAGTTTGTTATACAATGAGCTGCATCACATGGGAGTGGAGAAAATAAAACATTTCACTCAGCAATGATGGTAATAAGGAGACCTGTTTGAAAAAAATCTTTGTCTATTATCACTTGGATAGAAACAAATGGAGCAATCATGAAACCATAAAACTAGTAGAAGAAAATATTGGAGACTATTTACTCCAGAGTGAAGGTGATCTTTCTAAAAGACACAAAATTTAGAAGTGATAAAATGAGAGGTTGATATAATTATTTTAAAAATAAATGAAAACAAACTCCATGGCAAATAATCAAAATTATGTTATAAATTGGGAGGCAGTGTTTGCAATATACTTAGAAAAGAACTAATATCCTTAATATGAAAAGATCCTACAGTTCGGTCATGCCATTTTATATTATATTTTGTTTTCAAATATTTTGTTTCCATATGTTTATACTGATACATTTTATAATCATTTTAGCCCTCTTTTTTCTTATTCATATTTTTCTATGCTAGATTTGCCATCTTTAAATATTTTAATTTCCACCTACTGTTAATGAATTAAATTACACTGTATACCTTTCTCCCTTTCTTTGAATTTTTTAGTTGTGACATTTCTACTTCATCACAGTAAAAACTTTTTGCACATTATTACTCGAATCTTAATACTGCCTTTATTTTAGTGCCAGAACTTCAGTTATCTATGTTCATTACCAGAATTTCTCCAAATCTTTATCTTTTTATTGTAAAATTATCTATTTGTAGGAAGAGTTCATATGTATAATATTTCCTCAGATGTTTTTTTAATTCTTAAAATCTTGCTGATTTAAGATCTTGGCTCACACCCTCCCCTTTTCTTTAAGATTTTTGAAAACTTTCCTCTGCTGTTGTTGTGTTTTGTGTTTTCCTGTGTAAGGGCTTGGTCATTTTCCTCTGGAGGTTCATATTCATTTTTTTTTTTTAAAAAAAAAAGTTATAATAGTTTTACTAACATATTTTTTGGAATTGACCATTCTTTCTGTTTTGCCAGGTACATGATGGGGTATTTTTAATATATAAATTCAGAGTTTTCATTTCAACAGAGTTTTTATTTTTGTTTGTTTGTTTGTTTTGAATAGTATTCTTAAAACATTTCGTCTGTTCCTTTGATTTGCTTTTTTCCTTCAGTGATTTCAGTTATAAGTATGTTGGATATAATATCTTTTGGTATTTTCTATTATGTTCCTTCTGAACCTTTTTGTATGACTTTATTTTCTTGTTTCTTTTCTATTCTGTCGTTGATGACCCTATGATGATGGTGGTTATACCTGAACTCCCTCCTGAACTCTATTACTATTGTATTGCTGCCATAACAAATTACCACAAAATCCATCAGTGGCATAAAACAACACCCATTTTTTTTTCACAGTTCTTTAGGTTATAACAGGGCAGGCTCAGCTTAGGGTCTCAAAGCAAAAACCAAGGTTGGCTGGGTTAGGCTTCCAACTAGAGCATATGGGGAAGAATCCACATGCAAGCTAACTCAAGCACTTGGCCAAATTCAGACTCCTGTGGTCATAGAATCAAAGTTCTCACTTTCTTGCTGATTGTCGGCCAGGAGCCTTTATCAGCTCCTAAGAGTTGCTCACATTCTTCAGCAGGTGTCTCCATCCATCCTCAAGCAAGGCCGGCATGCTGAATCCTTTTCATGCTCCGAGTGTCTCTGGCTTTCTCTTCCGCCACCAGGTGGAGAAAGTTTTGTGTTTTTAAGGGCCCGAAAATCCAAGGTAATCCTCCCCATTTTAAGTCATAGTGCCTAGGAATAGACCGTAATTACAGAAGCGGTAACTCATATATGTTCTGGGAGTTAGAATGGGTTATTTTTGGCCATTTTAGAAATTCTGTCTACCAAAATTACCTTGAAATTAAAATCTCATTTGTGCCTTGTCTCTCCTAAATTTTACTATCTCCTGTTTCACTTCTTCCTGTGGTTTGTCCTTTTCTTTTTGGAGCTGCGTTTTTTTTAAATAAAATTATAATTCATAGTGTTCTTTCAGTTCTGAACTTGCTTGATAATAAAATTTCTGTTGGAGTGTCAAGTTAAAGTTTTTTCTCTGCTTTGTGCAAGTGTGGATATGGATGTACATCACTCAAAGTAACAACAGAAGGTATTTTGAGGTGGATAGAGTAGGGGGATTGCATGGTTCACATGATTTTATATTTCATACTACCTGTGTTTCCTTACTTTATAACATGTATATTTTGTTGTTATTGGTGGTAGTAGCAGTATTTTAAACAAGGAGTGCATTTTTTTCAAAGTCTGGTTCTTCTGATTATTTTATGCTATCTTTATACACTAGAAGTTTTCATCTTTAGTCAGTTATTCTTTTTATCTTAATCAGTTTTCAAATAATATGTTTTCTCTCAAAAGCACCTTATTCTTCCTATGAAAAAATGAAGGCATACGGTACTATTTTTTATGTTCCTTTCTTCTGATTCCTCAGTGACCACTGCTCTAATCTACCTGTCCCAAATCATTTATTGATATTTCCTATTTCACAATTTGGACTCTAATTTTCCTACAAATTAATGAAAATATGGCCATTAACCCAGGAAGAAAAAAAGGATCAAAATGGCGGTGCAAAATAAGGAATGAAAATACTCTTTAAGTATATAGAAATATATGCATCTTCACAGATAATAAAATTGCAAGTTAAGATAAAAATAGAAGAGCATATTTTTACCTAGTAGATTGCTAAAGTTGAAAGCACTTCATGACTTTGTGTGGAGAACAAACATTTTCAAACATTATCATTAAGGGTGTTAACTGGTCCAATTTGTATGGATAATAAAGAACCATGTAATAGATTTTGCCCCCGGCTTTGTCTTCAGAGTGATTAGGATGCAAAGGTGGGAACTTTCCACCATGGGCATGTACTCATTAAAATTTGACTTTACAGTTTTTTAAAAGTCTGTTTACTCTGTTATTTTGAATAACTCCATCTGTTATCTATCAGTGGATGCAGTAATAGTCATTTTGAGTATTACTTGCTGATGTGAAAACATTTAAAAAATGAAGAGAAGGACAAAAACTTAGGGAAGTTTTGGTATTTAATGGAAAGGTTGGTGGGAATATAGACTGGTACAACCACTATAGAAATCAGTCTGGTAATTCCTCAAAAAATTAAGAATAGAACTACCAAAAAAGAAAGAAAGGGAAAAAAAACTACCATATGACCCAGTAATCCCTCTTCTGGTTATATGCCCAAATGACTCAAAATCATGTATTTATTTGCAAAGATATATGCACCCCTATGTTCATTGCAGCATTATTCATGATGATCAACATTTGGAAACCACCAAAGTGTGCCATGATTGAGGACTGGATAAAGAAGATATAATACACATAATGGAATATTACTCACTCAGCCATAAGAAAGGTTGGAATAGCACCGTTTGCAAAAACATGGATACACCTTAAGAACATTATGATCAGTAAAATAAGTCAGTCAGGAAAAGCTAAGAAGGATAAGATTTCCCTCATATGTGGGATATACAACTGAAATTTGTGATCACAAACAGCTGTGTGGTGATTGCCAGAGGGAAGGTGGGGGGGGGGGAAATGGGGTCCTAATATTTGGTGACAGGAGATTTGACCTGCAATATACAGATGTTGTAACAGAGAAACCTACACCCAAAACTTTTATGTTTATTTTGACCAATGTCAACCCAATATATTTAATAAATACATATAAAAAATTAAGGGAAAGGGAGAGAATGAGAAAACAAATAAAGGAAAACCAGAAAGAGGCCCTCTAAGAAAAATCTCAAGATGAATGGACATAAATAACAATAAATGTCATATTGTGTTCAAGCCAGATAATGATTGAAAGTCATGAGATTTTCGATAACCCTAGTAAAAAAATTTCTAAGAAATGTTGAGAAAATTCAGACTATAGTAGAGAAATGGATGAGCCTGTGTTGACAAAGTGAGGAAACCAGGTTATACTAGTACTAAAATAATTTTATTAGTGAAGAGAGAGGTGAATTATAAGCATACATAAAGGACGCACATATGCAGACAAAGGATACCCCTATATAAACTCTCTCAATAATCTACTAATGGATCAGATAAAAATAACATGTCTAATGATGTTATCAATTATTTATTTTGAAATTGTAGGAAAGGAGGCAAACCTTCATGTAGATGTTTGACAAATGAGAAACTAACGTACTCAAAGCCACAAAAGTTAATGTCTTATTCATGTTAAGTGCTTTAGACATTCCAGACAAAATAAATGGTAAATAATGGCAGCAGTAACTACAAAGTGAAATTACGTGGTGATATGTATATGGTTTGGATTTCAGATAGGTCAGTTGTAAAAGGAAACTAGAATCCAGAAGCAGTGCAATAGCTTTCACAAATAAGCCACCAACGTAGTCAATTTTATCAACTCACGAACAGAAAGGCTTTGAGAGCGGGAATGATTACAGTGCTATTGCATAAATTGTCACTTTAAGAAATCAGTCCAGGAAAATATGTCCAATTAATCATTATGATCATTTTCATGTGTGTTTGAAGAATAATTGGTGAAAACCCTACATGCTGATAAGTAAGAATATAAGGAAGTTGAACTCCCCCATTCTATGAAAGTTCTCCCTTATTTTCCTGCTATTATCTTAATAGACTTTTAAGGAAAAAATAGTGTGACCAGAAGTCATGTATATAATAAATCTACTTCTAAGTTTGTTTTTGATGGTTGTTTCATTTGAGAAGAACATGAGAAATAGTCTTATAGTATTGGCAGGAAAGTGGCTTTAACAGCTGACTGTTGCAACTTATGTAATTATTAAAGGAGTGGTGCACAAATTCATGCATCAGTGGGGTCTCTTGGCCTGGCCTGCGGGATCAGGCCTAAATAGGCTCTCCAACATCCCCTGAGCGGTCTGGGATTGCAAGAGGGTTCAGGCACGGCCGAAGGACCCCATTGGTGCACTATTGGGGTTGGGGAGGGACTCAGGAGGTTACCCAGCCGGGGAGGGACCACAGGAGGGCTCCAGGGTGTGTCTGGCCCATCTTGCTCAGTTCAGATAGTATGGACCCCAGGAGCAAGTTAACCTACTGGTCAGAGCAGCTGCCCCTGGTGGTCAGTGCATGTCATAGCAAGTGGTTGAGCAGCCTTAGCATATCATTAGCATATTACACTTTGGTTGAACAGATAACAGGATGACCAGACATTTAGCATATTAGACTTTTATTGTATAGGATTCCTCCACTACCCCCTCTAAGGATAAGTGATTTTTATATGACCCATACTTTTGAAACTACTGAATTTCAAAATGCCCATTCCATGTGCACAGCTGTGGACATCCACAAATACTCAACTATCCACTTTTAGAATCCCCTACATCAGTAGTTCTCAACCTGTGAGTCACGACCCTTTTGGGGGTCAGACGACACTTCACAGGGATCACCTAAGATCATCGGAAAACACAGGTATTTACATTATAATTCATAACAATAGCAAAATTACAGTTATGAAGTATGGTTGGGGATCACCACAACATGAGGAACTGTATTAAAGGGTTGCAACATTAGAAAGGTTGAGAACCACTGCCCTAGATGATGGAACCATCTAAAACTAAGAAGTGAGAACAGAACTAACAACAAACTAGCCCTCACTCATGGTGTTTTTGTTTATTTTTTCTTCCCACTACTGCATTTGGGATTCCTCACATCAACTGCAGCTCTTTCTGGCAATAGTTTGAGATACTTTGACTAAATTTCAAATATATGGGACTTCCCTTTCAAGAAAGGGCATTCTAGTCAAATTGCACCTTTCTATAAAACCGAAAAGTTGGATCTGGAGAACCGAAATAGAAGAGGGCTCTATTCACAAGAGAAGGAAATTGAATATAAAGAGTTATGTGATTTATCTCTTTTATGAGGTGCTGCTGGAAAGGAGAATAAACGTTTAAAAAGTGGTGACCTTGATATAAATTCCATATCTGGCCAGTGGTGAAATACTATTAATAATGAAGAGCATGTGAAACATGAGACACAACTGACAAGATTCAAGAGATGTAGGCAGGTTAACAGTCTAAGTACTTAAACCATCAATGCAGATAACAGGAAAAATACATTATGTACCAGTTTTTCCATTACAAAGTATGTTTGCAGCAAGATGTGATTTGCTTCCCAGAACAACTCTATGAAGTTAAGCATCCTTATAATTGTATTAGTGATCTGGTGCACAAAATACATGTACATTAAAAGGGGATTAATTAGAAGAAATAATTTAGTATTGCTATTTGCCCTACCTCTATAATAGAAGTGTCAGAGATGAAAGAAAATTAGTAAAATGTATATGAAAACGTGCCTCTTGTCAGAGTCTGGGGCTCACCATGGAACCCAGAGTCAAGTCCCAACCCACATGTACCTCAAAACCATGTGAGACCCAGACCTGGCCACACCCCCCCACACCAATTGGGCTAGATCCAGCCCCTGCCAGCCCCAACCTTCTCAAGCCCAGCTGGGCAGGGGGCATAGTCTCAGGTCCCCTGGCCTGGTGCCAGAATGGGGGTGTGATCTGAGGTCCCCAGCCCAAACCAGGGTGAGAGGCATGCCTTGAGGTCCTCCATCAAGCCCTGTCAGGTGGGGAACACAGTCTGAGATCCCCTGTCAAGCCCCACTGGGTGGGGGTGCAGCTTCAGATCCCCTGGCCCAGTTCTGGGGAAGGGGCTCAGCCTGAGGTCCCCTCTCCAGCCCCACCTGGTGGGGAGTGCTGTCTGAGGTCCTCTGTCAAGCCCTGCTGGGTGGGGTCATGGTCTGAGGTCCCCTGGCCTTGCACTGGGGTGGGGGGAGCAGCCTGAGGTCCCCTAGTCCAACACCAGCACAAGAAGTGCACCTTGAGGTCCCTTGTCAAGCCCTGCCAGGTGTGGGGTGTGGCCTGAGATCCCCTGTCAAGCCCTGGTGGGTGGGGGACATGGCATGTGGTCCCCTTTCAAGCTCCATGGGGGTGGGGGAGGGTGTAGCCTCAGGTCCCTGCTGATTTCTCATTAAGGCTCCTTATGGGAACTTCGCCTCAGCTGTGGGTGCAGCCATCTTTGTGACGGAGTGATGGTCAATTAGCATATTCCTTCTTTATTAGTTAGGATGATCAGGTAACTGAGGTTCAGGGAAGACTTACTTGTTCATGATCACACAGCTTGTTATTCCATTCTTCTGCCCATGAAAACTTCCTCTTCAATTCTCTATCACATTTGGATAAAGATTAGACCCACCTATGTTTTGTTTTTTTAAACTTTTAATATTTCGGATGTCATTCTCTGGCATTCTATTCTTATAATCTAAGTGTAAAGTGTTTTATCTCTACAATCTTTGTTCTCAGAAATCCTTAATATATTGTTTCATTTTAAGTGTGTTTATATTTATAAAGAAATACAAGCCATTATATCATTTTCTTTCCTCTAAAAATGCCCTATTTTTGCCAATTGAAGTTGTTAGGTTATCAGTATTTAGACTGTTTATTCTTTTAGTGAACTGTAGTTGATTATTATTGAGTGCAATTGATACTAAAATTACAATAAATCCAATAAAATTGTCTAAAATATCGAAAAGAAACTAACTTGAAAAATGTGTAAATTATGGAGAATTCCAATGTTTCTCCCTCAAAGAGTCTAATTCTATTTTAAATTAAAACAACTCACAGTTTAATTCTGCCCCATCTTTTAGATATCTAAATAAAAGGCTTTCTTTCATCATAGATAGGGAGATGCTAAAGTACCTTAACTTATTTGTGGAGAGGGGCTAAATGTTTGCACAGGTTCAAGCTTGGGACTAATGACAGGATCCTCTCATGGCAAAGTCATGTGCAAGCCCCAGCACAATCATAGCCAAAGGCTATAGTTGTAAGCTTAACCTTATGGCCCAAACCTATGGTCCCAGGTGGCTTAGTGATATGGGCTGTGAGAATGCAGCAAGTAAATAAAGCTTGATCATTTAATTGAGTAGATTTGAAACTTAGGAGACCGTTGTAACCACACCCTTGCTTTTCCTGGTGGAATCTGGCTATAAAATAAAGACTTGGCTTCAAGGCCATGGCGCTGTCTCTCCATCAGAGAGGGTAGCTCCATCCAGATCCAGCTTTATTCTCTTGTCTGTCCTTTCTAATCCTTCACCACCCCTTCTCAGACTCTCCAAACCTGGTTGTGCTGGCGTGACACACTTATTAAATGTGTTTAATGCTATATGTAATAATTTCAAATATATAGCTATATGACTTGTTTACCTCTTTCTCTTATATAATGGACACTTTTATTAATATATGTATAATGTAGTTTAAATGCTTAGATATAAAGAACGTTATAAACTGATGAATAAAAATAGATACAGAGGCAAAGAAGCATTGAACAGGGCTTGACAGGGGATCTCAGGCCACACCCCACACCTGGCAGGGCTTGACATCTATAGCAGGAAGGTTGGAATGGGTTGACTGGGGATTGGGGCAGGGTAAGAGATCAACCTAAGGACTTGTATCCAAGCACATGAGCATAACCAATGGACACAAGACCCTGGGGGTGGGGTGACGGCATGTGCTGGGGGGTAGAGGAGGCTAGGGGAAGGTCAATGGGGAAAAAAGGAGACCTATATACTATTTGTAATACTTTACACAATAAAATAAAATTTAAAAATAACACATACTTAGATATCTGTTTTCTAACTGTATTAGCCAGGATCTAGGGAGTTAAAGCAACTTTATTCCAGAAGTTCAATAGGGGAATTTAATATGGGAAATTAGAGATAAATATGTTAGAAGAGCTGAACTGTCAGAACATGAGGCAATCACAGATCAGCAACACCAGGAAAGCACTACTACCATGTCTGGAGGGAAAGAGAGAGCAAGGAAACGGTGTCAGGCCCATAAGCTGAAATGACAGATCCTCTCTTGGAAAAATTCCAACCTCAGTTAGCTGGCAGGAGAGTCTAGAAAATAGAGAAAATATTTATGTGATAAAGTGGTGAATGCGGCAGAGAGGACTCCATCTCCGATGGTACTTACACACGATAGAAAAAATAGAAAATTTAATAGGGATTGTATTGAATCTATTGCTTTGGGTACTATGGACATTTTAATGATGTTAATTCTTCTAATCCATGAAAATGGTATGTTTCCACTTTTTCATATTTTCCTTGACCCAATGATCCCACTTCTGAGAATACATCTTAAGAATCCCAAGATACCAATCAGAATGAATATATGCACTACTATGTTCATAGCCATGTTATTTACAATAGCTAAGATCTGGAAACAACCAAGTGACCATCAGTAGACGAGTGAATTATAAAGCTCTGGTACATTTACACAATGGAATACAATGTGGCTCTAAAAAATAAGGATGTCTTACTCTTTGCAACAGCATGGATGGACCTGGAAATTATACTGAGTAAAATAAGCCAGTCAGAGAAAGACAAATTTCACATGATCTCACTTATATCTAGAATCTAATGAACAAAATAAACTGGTGAAAAGTGAGTCCAGAGACATGGGACATGGAACAGTCTGACAAATCAGAGAGAGTAAGGGTGTCGGGGATGAGAAGCGATTAACTGAAGAACATTTATGCATATATACATAGTCTATGGAGACAGATAATAGTGTGGTGAAGGCCTGGACTGGATCAGAGGCTGGGTGGACGGAGACATGTCAGGATATATGGGGAACATCTGTAATACTGTAATATATGTGAATAAATAAAAACAAAAGATTATCATATCTTAAAGGACTTCTTGCCATTTTGCTTGAGCAACTAGGTGAATGGATGGCTATTGGTGAGATAGAGACCAGGGTAAGGTTTGATTTGAAGATAAAAGTAAAAGTTTATTTGTAGGACACATAAGTCTGAAGTGATGGTTTTTGGATTTCAATAGTATGATAAATAGATAACTGGATATGTAAATCTAAAGTTTAGAGAGGGGTTAGAGCTAGAGATACAAATACAGGGGACAAATAATAGAGATGGTATTTGAAGGGAGATGAAATGAGATACTACATATAAACTTTTAAAAAATAATAGCTTCATTGAGATATAATTCTCATTATTGTATAATTAATTTACAGTATGTGATTTCATGTGTTTTTAATTGTGGTAAAATGTACATAACAAAACATTTACTGTTTTAACTATTTTTATTGTAAAATTTAGTGGCATTGAGTGCATTCATAGTGTTGTGCAATCATCACTACTGTCTATTTCCAGAAATGTTTTATTATCCCAAGCAGAAACTTTGTACCCATTAAACCACAACTCCTCATTCCTTCTCCTATGCCAGCTCAGGATAACTTCTGTTCTATATTTATCTCTACAAATTCTCTTATTCTATGTACATAATTTAAGTGGAGTCATATAATATTTCCCATTTTGTGTCTCCCTTATTTCACTTAGAATAATGTGTTCAAGCTTTATCCATGTTGTACCATGTATCAGACTTGCATTTCTTTTAAAGGCAAAGTAATATCCCATTGTATATATAGACCACATTTTGTTTATCCATTTATATATTGATGCACATTTGAGTTGTTTGCATCTTTTGGATGTTGTGAGTAATGCTAGTATGAACGCTGATGTACAAGTATGTTTAAGTGTTTGCTTTCCATTCTTTTAGGTATATACCTAGGAGTAGAATTCTAAGATCATATGGTAATTCTGTGTTTAATTTTTGAGGACCTGTCATAATGGTTTCCACAGTGGCTGGCTGCTGCACTTTATGTGCCTACCAGCAATGTGCAAGGGTTCCAAATTCTCCACATCCTTGCCAACACCTGTTGTTTTCCATTTTTTAATTAATAGCTATCCTAGTGTGTTTGAAGTTTTATTATATAAAGATTTTTGTACAATGTTCTTCCACTCCCACCATTTCCTCTCAGTAGATGCATGCCAATTTCAGAATCTTATCCGATTTGGCTTTCAAAACTTTAATTTTGTGTGCCATATAATTGCTTGTTTATTATGTCCTAACATTTGTTAGTTCCCAATATTTGCACTGAATTTAAAGTTAGAATATTTTCTCCCTAATAAGACCAGACTTTAAGCTAGTCCTTTTAGAAACCAACCCTTTTACAAGTGTATATATGTCAGAAGTATGTGGTGAAAAGAGCTGAAGAAACTATGAGATGTTTTAAGACCTGCTGCTTGGTCTCTTTTATTTATTACTAGAGGCCTGGTGCATGAAATCTGTGCACAGGGGGGGTATCCCTTAGCCCAGCCTACACCTTCTACAATCTGGGACACGTTAAGGAATGTCTGACTGCCCATTTAGGGCCAATACTGGTAGGATCAGGCCTAAATGGGCAGTCGGACATCTCTCTCACAATCCAGAACTGCTGGCTCCCAACTGTTCACTTTCCTGCCTTCCTTATTGCCCCTAACTGACTTCTTCTGCAGGCCTGGTTACTCCTAACTTACCTTCCCTGCAGGCATGGTCCCCCTGCAACTGCTCTCCCCTGCAGGCCTGAGTGCCCCCCAATTTCCCTCCCCTGCTGGCCTGATCACACACAACTGTCCTCCCTTACAGACCTGGTCCCTCCCCTGCTGGCCATCTTGTGGCAGCCACCTTGTGTCTACATGAGAGCAGCCATCTTATGTGTTGGAGTGATGATCAATTTGCATAGCACTCTTTTATTAGATAGGATAATGGCCTGGTGCATGGTTAGGGGCCAGCTGGTTTCCCTGAAGGGTATTCCATATCAGGGTGGGGGTTCCCTTGGGGCATGGGTGGCCTGGGTGAGGGGCCTGTGGTGGTTTGCAGGCTGGCCATGCCCCCTCATGAACCAAGCAGAGGCCCTGATATCTGGGATTTACTTATCTCCTATAATCAAAACTTTGTAGCCTTAAGTGGAGGGTAGGGCAGGCCAGGGCGGGCGGAAAGCTTGGATTCCTCCATTGCAGGGGAAACCCAAGCCTCCTGCTCTCTCAGTGGCCACAGCCATCTTTGTTGGGTTAATTTGCATACTCACTCCTGATTGGCTGGTGGGCGTGGCCTGTGGGTATAGCAGAGGGGTGGCCAACTTGCATATTTCTTTTTTATTAGATTAGATTTTTGGGAGTTTAAGGACTAATATTTTCAAAAAATCCAAGTTGGAGCATATGCTACATTTTCCCATAAGACAAATATTTTGGAAAGTAAAATAACATAAAATCAGGGGCTTAAGATTGGGTAACATTTACTTATTTTAAACACTGAATATCTATATAATAAAAGCCTAAGCAACGTTTATGATGGAACAGCCAGAATGACTGCTCGCTATGATGCACACTGACCACCAGGGGGCAGATGCTCAATGCAGGAGCTTCTCCCCTGGTGGTCAGTGCATTCCCACAGGGGGCACTCTGCTTAGCCAGAAGCCAGGCTCACCACTGGCAAGTATAGCGGCAGTGGAGAGGGCACAGGCCTAGTTGAGGTAACCTCCCCCCATTTGTACTAGCCCCTATTATGTATATAATTATGTGTGCTAACCCAGGACTAGTTACCTCCAGTAGCACATAGAAGAGACCAATGAATTAGAAGTTAGGAGAGGTGAGTTCTGATCCCCTTTCTGCCATTAATTAGTTAGGCAAGCTTGGATAAATCATGGGCTGCTTTAGGCAGTGGATCCATTTGCCATAACCTTAGGAGGGCGAAAGAAGTAACTGCCTGAATTGTTAGCACAGTACATTGTATGTCCTGCAGGACCACCCTTGTCAGGGAAAACTCGGTCTTTTTTAATATGCACATTCACATTTCTTTGCTGGATTGGATAATTGAGTAATGACTCACAATTGTGAACTGGTTTCTGCACATCTATGTATGTCCTACCTCTACAGCCATTACATAAACATGGAAAGTGTAGTGATTGAACTTTTTGCCTAGATTGCAGACCATGTGTTCTCTGCAATAGAAGCTGAGTCATATTGGGCTAATGCTTTTTACCAAAAGTCCTAGGAGCATTACCCTTTATCTCATTTATCCTATTCCATGGGATATCCCTGATTGCAGAGAGCCCAGCACCATAGCAGGCATGCTGCGTATTTGATGTTGGTGGATGGTAGTCTTTACTGAGAGTGTGTAATTCTCCTCACGGGGGTCGTATGTTTATTAACGTGCCACAAGTTGCTTGCTTCCTGCTAGCTTTTCTCAGTAAATAAGACCATAGCCTTCATTGACCGCTGCTCCATTTTAGTGTATAACATCACCTTCTGATGAACAAAAACAGCAAATAGGTATGAAAACATCAAAAGTAATTTGAAAATAGTGCTATGCTGGGGAGTGCAGAATTCCAGACATTAGCAGACATTTGTAAATCAGACCTCACCGGGCTGGGGAATCAACGAGAAGAAAGAATACATAAGTGTGTTTGTCTGGAGCCACTGTCCAAAAATCAGGGGTCAGCCGCATTTATAGAACAGCAGGCGGATGGCTGGGGTTAGGATCCCATAGTTTCCATCAACCTTACTCATTCTCGTCCAGCCCAATCACATACCATAGAGGAAAGCTCTAAGGAGTTTTCTGGATTCTTATTCTTCACACTAATTAAACACCAACGAAGCGAAGACATCCTTCTGGTGTTACTGTGCATCTAACCTACCTTGTCAACAAACACGGTGTATCCGTACTGCGGGACAAAGGCACACAGTCTTGATAATGAGATCTAACACACGCCGTGCGCTCACCAGAAGACTGGCACTGTTCTGAGCCCTTTATGCATTTAACACGTTTGAGTCCCAAAACCACCTATGGTGTCTTTAGTCTTTCTTTGTATTCAATCACACGGATTTAAATAACTTGCCTTAATTTCAAAAGTAATGAGGGATTGGGCTGGAATCTGAACCTCTACAGTTGAGCTTGTGCGTTCTTGCTGTTAACTCTGCATGGTTAATTAAAAAATGCCTGTTGTTAGGTATAAGGAGGTGTGTCAAAACCCACTTAAAAAAAAACAGCAATCAGTAGCATGAGGAGGGGAAAAAACACACACAACTTAAGACTCATGAATTTAAAAGATTAGCATAGAAGGTTCAAAATTGGAATTCGCGGATTTAGGTCTTTAAAAAGTCTATTCTTCATGAATTCTAACATGTTTTACAAATATCACTGTTTTTCCAAAATCTGAATATTTTTTTAAGATACCTTTGGAGTATGTCCCAAGGTAGTTAATAGCTTAACTTAGATAATTGTTGTTTTTTTTTCTGAAAAATAATCTTAAAATGAGCTTTGGCAGAGCATACTATGGTCTGTACTGGATTACAATTAATAAATTATGCATGAACAATATCGCTGGCAAACCCAAAGAGGATTTTTCCCAGTCAGGTGGGAAGTACAAGTTAAAATTTACCATGCTTTCTTTTCTCTCAAAGCTGTTTCTTTTTCAGCATTTCCAGGTGGAAAGATTGTATCTTTCATATACTCAGCTGAGAGAAATGCTCCCTCTTGTATGTCTCTCTTCCCTTTGCTCCTTCACTACCACACCGATTCTCTATCTTAGATATATTTTTAACATGACTCCTCTTCTCTGCCTCAACGGGCATCGCCTTGGTTGGAGCTGCCATCTTTTTGCTGAATGAATGAAGTTGATTTCTAATTTGTCTCACTGCACTTAGTCCTCTTTCCAGTCCAATCCAATTTTCTCACTCCATCCAGAAAAACAAACAAACAACTAAACAAACAACAACACACAAATCTCATATCATCCAACACAAAGTCAAAGCTCTTGACACTGGCTTACATGACTTTTCGTCTGGCTCTTACGCACCTATACAATCTCAATTCTAATTGTTCCTTTATAATCCAGCCACACTGAGTGATTTGCAGTTCCTCAAACATGCCAGGTTGTTTCATGCCTTCAAGCCTTTGTGCATACTAATCTCTGAACCAGCCTTTCTGAAAATGGCTAAATTCTTACTCATCCTTGAAGAAAGCCAGGTATCGCCCTGGGCAGGAGGTGCAGGTGGGGTGGGCTAGAAGGGGCCAATGGGGGGAAAAGAGGGTTACATGTAACACTTTTAACAATAAAATGTTGAAAAAGAAACCAGGTATCACATTTTATGAAATCTTCTTGTTTCTTTCTTTGACGCTACTCTGGTAATACATAGGCTTTTGTAGTGCTTACCCCATTGAATTTCAACTATTTGCTTGTGTTTCACTTCTGAAAGCTTATACAAAGCTTAAAAAATCTACATTCAATAATTCTAAATTTTAATTTCCTGGAGAATTTATTTGCTTCCTAATATAAAGCTAAATAATTAACTGTAAAGGAAAACTTGTATTTTTTCTCTTCTATTGTCAACATTTATGACCCCAAATAAGAGTGTTTATTCCACACCAAGCAATTCTGCAACACCAACTGGATGGCCCCACAATTCAATCCAGTTCTGAAACTATCAACCTGGAGTTAGCATCAGATCTCACAAGTTACTGGCTCATTTACAGACAGTTGCTACCCCCCAAAAATATATATATATATATCAGATGCCAATTGCAAGTTCAGGTTGTTACCTATGATTCTGACTGATCAGCTACAAATCAGAGATTTCCGTTACCCCTTCTTAGGATACATTTGTTGGTTAAAATGTAGCTCACTGAACTCAGGAAAATGGTCTACTTACTATTTGTTGATTTATCAAGGATACAAATGAACAGCCATATGGAAGAGATGTGTAGGGTAAGGTATGAGGGTAAAGACACAGGGCTTCCATGCCATGCCCTCTCTTTGTGTATCTCCCTCCCAACACCTCAATGTGTTCATGAACCCTGAAACTCAGCAGGTCATTTTTGTTCAAGATGTTTTAGAGCCAGTCCAGCTTGGCTCAGTGGTTGAGCATCAACCCATGAACCAGGAGGTCACTGTTCGATTCCCGGTCAGGGCATATGCCCGAGTTGCATGCTTGATTCCCAGTGTGGGGAGTGCAGGAGGCAGTTGATCAATGAGTCTCTCTCATCATTGATGTTTCTATGTCCTCTCTCTCTTTCTCTCCCTTCCTCTCTGAAATCAATAAAAATGATTAATAAAAATAGTTTGGGGAAAAATTTCTTGAAAGTATAATCCCCAGTACCTGCTGTCTTCCATAAAGTTCAGTGGGTAGAGCTAAAAGTTTCAACTCTCGGGTCACTTGGTCATTAGGTGATCAGGCACATGCTGAGGCTATTCAGGGGGGCTCTGCCTTAAATGAGCCTATTAGCATAAACTCATGTGATTAAAAGGGGTTCCTTATGAATAATACTCTTGTCACTTAGGAAATGCTAAGAGTTTTGGAGGATCTGTGCCAGGAACCTGGACAAAGACCAAATTTATTTTTATTATGCCACAACTAGCTATGTCTAGGCCATTCCCATCATATCATTTTAGCATTTAAAAACTAAGAATCTAAATCAAGTTGCTGCTTAAACTGCAAAGCATTTAGCTGAATAAGGAGAAGGATTTTGAGGCTGTGGTTCAGGAGTATCTGAGCAGAGCAGAGAGGAATAAGCATTTCTGAGCTACTATATGACAGGACAAGCGGATTTTAATTAGTATCACATTTAGTTGTCCCTAAAATATGGCTGAGAGGGTCACAGAGGTTGAATAAGTTGCTCAAAGTTGCGGAGATAGTAAGCAATGAAATGCAAATTCAGGATTTTTTAAGAATGTGTTTTTATTGATTTCAGAGAAGAAGGGAGAGGGAGAGATAGAAACATTAATGATGATAGAGAATCATTGATGGGCTGCCTCCTGCACACCTCACACTGGGGATCAAGCCCACAACCCAGGCATGTGCCTGGACCGGGAACTGAACTGTGACCTCCTGGTTCATAGGTTGATGCTCAACCACTGAACCATGCCAGGCAGGGTGCAAATGCAGGAATTTGGTGGTTGAATACACAAACAAGTCAGTGGGCACTTAGCAAACGAGCATTTCTCTACAAAATTTTGAATCTGGTGTTTAATGCTTTCTTTATGCACACTGCCTGCCACCATTCCTGCCACATTATCAGTGTTATTGAATGTCCAGTGACATAAGTAGCAAACAGAAATGATGCAGTTTATTAGAAAACTGCCTTTGGTCTCAGTTCTTTCAATGAGATCTGCAAACATGATTTCTCTCGTCATGTATTCTAAGTTATAAACCTATTTTGGGGAGTCAGCAGCGAGTAAAATGAGACACTGATTTTTGAAATGGAATCTATACCAGGATGGCTTTGTCCTTATATAATGCAGTGGAATGTTTCTCCTGTCTGATGACTGGACTACAGGTTCAAACCCAAATGGATATGGGTCTGGAAAGACATTGACTTTGCAATGCTTTCATCTGATATTGTTTTCTGCCCAGACTCATTGATAACCTATTGTCTTTTATTTAATATGTGTTTTATATTGATTTTAGAAAGAGGAAGTGAGAGACAGATAGAAATATCACTGATGAGACAGATTCCTGAATCACCTTCCTCCTATATGCCCCGTATTAGATCAAGCCTGCTAACCTGGCATGTGCCTGACCTGGTTCATGGGTTGACACTCAACCACTGAGACACAATGGCTAGACAATAACCTATCTTCTTATCAAGACAGCCAGTACTGTAAGGATTGAACAGCCCCTTCCCTGTTCTTCCATTATGTTTAGTAGGTCAATATTTTTCTCCTCTGTTGAGTTTGCCAATTTTAGCGTAAGTGTAGGCTTCACATTTTACTGACCTAAATTTTTCTTTATACCTTTTATTTCTCTAGAGAAAAAAAAAAATCTGTGTTGAACATTTAAAAAAAAAAAAACAAGCCTGTTTATAATACCAAAAAAAAAAAAAATCTAGCAAATGAAAACTACAAATAGCTCCAAGCATTTAGTTAGGTGACAGAGAGCCCTGTGGAATAAGCCACAATGCCATTGCCATAACATCAATTAATCAATGGTCTCTCTCTCTCTCTCTCTCTCTCTCTCTCTCTCTCTCTCTCTCTCTCTCTCTCTCTCTCCCTCTTACTTCCTCCCTCCCTCCCTCCTCTCTTCCCCTTATAGATATCCTTCCTTGGCAGCATGTGACTGAGCCCCCTTGATGGACTAATTAGAAATTTGAAACTTTTCAGAAATGAAACAAGAAACAAATCTTGAACAATTATTAAAGAATTTACCAAAATTAGCAACGCCCCTCTCTGTGGCACACTTAATATTAATTATTGATAATAAGCAATGGAGGATCAGAACAGCAAAGGAACTGGGGAAATATTTTTCTACTTTTTCCTTCCATTTCTAGACAATGTTAAACAGACCTCAAATATTACATCCCCCCCATGTCTGTTCCTGTGCAGATGAATTTTATTTATTCCCTTTTTGAAGTTGTCTGAGTATTTATCATTCTGATTCTCAGGGGCTTGCCTGCTTTCCATAGGTTTGTCTGCTTTTAACACCAGACTCAGGCTGCCATATTTATTCTGCTTCCTTATAGGAACTCCACCTATTGTATGAAAGTATCCATCTCACTTACCGTGGGGGAAAATGACACTGGACTCTGCTACAACTCCAAGATGAAGTACTTTGATAAAGCTGAACTTAGCAAAAGCAAGGAAATTTCATGCCGTGACATAGAAGATTTTTTACTACCGACCAGAGAACCTGAAATCCTGTGGTATAAGGTATGGACTATGCGAATAATCATTTTGCTTATACATAAATAATGTGTATTTTACTCTTGAAAAAGTTGGATACAAAAAGTTTAATGGGCATATTACAGTTCAACTTTGCCTTCCTAAAATGCTACAAGTTGTGCTATCCATGGTAAGTATTCAAACCAGTGACTTTGATAAATGCTAATTAATATTTGTATTGATAGTCCATTATAAGAAGCTGCTGCGTTTATATTTATATCTAGTTTATAGCTACAATGCCTTCAAGTTTGTTATAACCTGCATGGATAATTTCAGGAACTAAAACTAAAATTCATTTTCAAACTCTTCAAGTAAGCAGTCCAAAATGTGCCTAAATAAGGAAAGATTGATTTGCTACTGTGATAAAATGATACACTAGTTTTATTGAAAAGTTCTATTTAATGAAAGTATTTTGGTGCATATTCTAATCCTTTTTCTGTATAAGCATATGTACTTTAAATAACATCTCATGAAAATTTATATTATAAAAATAATGCTAGATTAAGTTTTATTCAAAAAGAAACTTCAGGCTTATAAAGAATAAATCAACCCTGCCCTTTCTATCACTGATTTTCAAGATTTGAACATATTCTTCAGTTCATTTCTATATCATAAAATATATTTATGTTATTGAATATCTTAAAGACTATATAACAGAGATGCTATGAACATTTGTCTGGAATACTTTATCCATGATTTAAAGATTCCTAATGTAAAATTTGCTTTATCCAATTCACTTTATTGGAACTTTAGGAATCTGGACCTCTTAGTAACTAGATCCACTAATGCAAATGTACAGAACATGAAACCCCATTTTGGACTAATCAGGAATTCAAAACTCGTTAGAAATGAAACAAGAAACAAATATAAAACAATTTTTGAAGACGTTTGCCAAAATTAGCAATGTCCTTCTCAGAGTAAGATTTAATTTTAATTCTTTTTTTTAATATTTTTATTTATTTCAGAGAAGAATGGAGAGTGAGATAGAAACATCAATAATGAAAAAGAATCATTGACTGGCTGCCTCCTTCATGCCCCTTACTGGGGATCAAGCCCACAACCTGGACATGTGCCCTTGACTGGAATCGAACCTGGGACTCTTTAGTCCACAGGCAGATGCTCTATCCACTGAGCCAAACCAGCTTCGGCTTAATTTTAATTCTGGATGATAAATAATGGAGGATTAGAATGGCAAAGTAACTGCAGAAATATATTTTTATTTTCCCCTTGAATTTCTATCTTAGACAATGTTAAACAGCCGTTAAATATTAGCCCCACTGATTTCTGTTCCTGTGCAGATGAGTTTTATTTTTTTCCCTTTTTTAAGTTGTATGGATATTCCTCATCCTTATTCTCTGGGGTTTGCCTTTCCACAGGCATATTCTGAGCAAGTTAAGATGATTGCTTTGAGGGAAGAGGTATCTGAGGAGTTCTCCAAGAACAAATATTTTTATTAGCACTTATATGTGTACATTCAGGTTCTAGATACTCAATTAATTTTGTTTTGCTACTAAGCTAATCTAAAGAAGCATGCCCCTCTTCTCACTTTGTGCCAGCACTATCTCAAAATTTGCCAAAATCTTAGAAACTACATGCATGCACACATACCCAAACACTCAATTGTTTTAATGGCTGGCCTGACATTGGTTCTTTAGTCATGTCTCCACTATTATCCCACTCATTGTGACTTTAAGCTATAAAGACCATAATTAGTGGAGTAATGGGTAGAGATCCAGTATATGTAAAATTTAAAAATCTTGTAACAAATCAAATTATAATCCCATAACCAAGGGGATATATGTCCCATACATTCAGTGCACAATGTATGCAATTTTCAAGTTTGCACAACTAATATTAGAATGTAAAAGGTATATTTTGGACTGAAATAACTGGGTAATTGGCTCCCAATTATATAAAGGCATTGAGCCACATAATCAGTTCACAGAAATTTGATTTGGCAATACATTTTTTTTTAGAAATAACATTACCCCTGAATAGTGTCAAATGGTTTAAATCTATTTTATCCTCATTCCATTGATTTGCAATCTGGCTAGAGGAAATAGACTTCTGTTTTGGCATAAACAGAAATCTTCTGAGCCAACAGCATTGCAATCCAAAGCTTAATTCAGAGACCATAATTTGGTAGACCTATCAACAATAAAGACAGATATTTATTGAACTATAAAAACATTTAATATAAATATTGTCTATTTCTTTCATGGATTATTGAGTGTACATGCTGTGAAGACATTCAACTATCTCTAAAATAAACATTAAAATCTCTGTCATAAAAACCCCATGGTCATAATGCTGTCACGGCCGAGCAACCAAAGACTGGTCACCAGGAGGCTGAGTGTGTGGACACCGGCAGGGCTGTGAGAGTGGCGAGGCCTTGCAGGTGTGCAATTTTGCACGCTGGGCTTCTAGTATTTAACATATTGAAACAGAAGCATTTTCATCTATAGAATTACTTTTCACTAAGCGTATTACTTTGTATTTTATGTTACCAAGATCAAGGTGGTTGTTTCTCAATCATCAAATTGAGAGTATTAGATGATGTCAGTCTTTAGCAGGTTTGATGTCAGGTCCTAGCTGGTTTGACTCGGTGGATAGAGAGTTGGCACATGGACTGAAGGGTGCAGGGTTCAATTCTGGTCAAGGGCATGTATCTCAGTTGTAGGCTCCTCCCCAACCCAGGCCCTGGCCTGTTCAGGAGGCACCCAGTTGATGTGTTTCTCTCACATTGATATTTCTCTGTCTTTCACTCTTCCTTACACTCTTTCTAAAAATCAATGGAGAAATATCCTTGGGTGAGGATTAACAAAAAAATAAAAACTAAAATGAAAATGGTGTCAAAAGTAAACTTAACAAATGTTTCTTTTTGTATCTAATATATTAATACATATCTGACTTAGAGACACTAATATTAGAAATTAATAAAGCCACTCTTACTAAAAATGCCTTTTTAAAAACATTAAGGTACCTGATTTTCCAGAGATGTGGAAAATGTATGAAAATGTTTAGAATTAATTCCAAACTATTTAACCCTCTTAAAATATAATTTGAGAAACTTTTCATTTAGTTATTTTAAATACTTTATCTTTACTTGATATATAAATATAAATACTATAGAAGTAACAATATAAATATAAGTACTACATAAGTAAAATATAGTATGCTCTATAATATAGCATATATGAATACTATATAAGTAGTATACAGTAATATACTAGAGGCCCAGTGCACAAATTCATGCACAGGTGGGGTCCAGCCAGCCCAGCCCCAATAGGGGCAGATTGGGGCTGGGCCTGTTGAGAAGAAGAGATGGTGGGAGGTTGGCTGGCTGGTCTACCCCAATAGGGGCTGGGGGGAGGGGCCATGGGCAATTGGCCAGCGGGTCTCTCCCCTGATTGGCGTAGTGGGCCGATTGGGAGTCAGTGGTTGGGGGAGGGGCCCTGGGAGGTTTGTCAGCCAGCCCCACCCCCAATTGGTGTGGGAGGGCATCAGGGGTGGAGCTGGCTTGGGAGAGAGGCCACAGGCCAATTGGGGTGGTTGGGGCCCATCAGGGGTGGTGCTGGCCTGGGGGAAGGGCTGTAAGAGTTTGGCCGGTCAGTCCTGTCCCCTATTGGGTTAGGGGGATGATCAGGGGCAGGGCCAGCCAGAGGTAGGGGCTGCAGGATGATTGGGGTGGTGGGGCCCATTGGGGATGGGACCAACCAGAGGCAGGTGCCACAGGCAGTTGGCCAGCTGGCCCTGCTCCTGATTGGGATGGGGGGACCCATCTGGGGGGACTGAGTAGTGGAGGAGCTGTGGGAGGTTGGTCAGCCAGCCTCACCCCCTACTGGGATAGGTGGAGGGATCATGGCGGGGCTGGCCAGAGGGAGGGGCTTTGGGAGGTTGGCTGGCTGGCCTTATCCCCAGATTGGGCTGATTCACTGGCCGCAGTGGATGTCATAGTGGCTGGTCGTTCTGGTCATTACAGCGTTCTGGTCACTGGATTATTACATATAGAGATAGTATTTTTATATAGAGAGATATTATAGAGGCCCAATGCACAATAATTGTGTAATGGGGGGGGGGGGTCCCTCACCCTGGCCTGTGTCCTCTCACAGTTCAGGATCCCTCGGGGGATGTCCACTAGTAGGATATCCCCTGAGGTGTCCTTAGTGCAGCCATGAGCCTGGCTTCTGACTGAGCTGCCCTCCCCCTTTGGGAGTGCACTGACCACCAGAGGGCAGCTCCTGCATTGAGCTTCTGCCCCCTGGTGGTCAGTGCGCATCATAGCAACCCATCATTCAGCCATTTGGTCAATTTGCATATCAGGGTTTTATTATATAGGGTAAGTAATATATATAGTGTTTATAAAAATATACAAATACTATATGCCCTACCAAAATGTTGTTTTTATGCAGGAATGTAGGACAAAAGCATGGAGGCCAAGTATTGTATTCAAAAGAGATACTCTGCTTATAAGAGAAGTCAGAGAAGATGACATTGGAAACTACACATGTGAATTAAAATATGGAGGCTTTGTCGTGAGAAGAACCACTGAACTAACCGTTACAGGTAAGCACAGTCTTCAATATTTCATTTTCAAGTAATGAAACTGTGATTTAAATTTTTGTTTTTGTGTCGCATGCTGACTTTGTAAATCTATGCAATGAAAGAACTTAACCAAATGCTAAATGGATTCTTACAGGTAAAATTTCCTCCTTGCTTTTAAATCATCTTGCATTTCACTTCACTTCAGAGGTTAAAGAAAATATGTTTTCAGGATGATAGAATTGTTAGCTTTTGAAAGTACTTAAAATAATGTATTTATGATATCAGAAAGTTATGCTTATATTTTGTAATGGTATCATTTTCAGAAAATTTTCTAGAGTGTTACAATACAATATATGAAATCCATCTTTGCCTTCCTGTCTTGCTCCAAATTAGAAAAATTTACTTTTATTTATTTATCACTCTATAAATCTAACATTTTTTCTCATGAACTTGAAAATAACATAATGTCAGGTACAGTAGGTGAATAATTATGTGAGATGCAATGCATGGAGTTATTCTATATTTGACTGCTAAGGTAGAAGGTTATGAAAACAAGAATCACAGCACTATCTATAATCAATAAATCTACAACTCACTAGTCTCATGACCTTGTTTGAATCACTACAATCTTCATAATAACAGTTTCCTCGTATATAAAATGGTGATGACAAAATTTGCCTTATTTACCTCACAGGATTTTTGCAAGGATCAGATGAAGTATGGTAATATGTATGGAATCAGTTGGAAAAATACAGAATAATATCCAAATGTGCATCATTTTTGTCATTTTTATATCATGTGAAATATTATGTTCATATTTTTACTTTATAGTGTACTTCTCTAAAAGTGCTTCCAAGGGAAAAAAGGGATAGAAAACAATATTAGGAAGTTAAAGACATTATTCTCCACTTATTGAGAAAGATTCTTCTTGGTTATTTTTTTTTTACACAATCGTATTTATGAAACATATTAAAAGTATAGAAAGGATATCAAATACTTCAAAGAGAATTTTATTTGTGTGTTGACTCACATAAGATAGTTTCCCTGCATATGGAAAGTACTTTGTAGTAGTCTCCTTCATCTTATAGTAATCATATTTTCTTTGAAATCTCAACTTATGGTATATTTTGACTTTTAAACTAAAATTGGTTTCATGAAATTTATTTGGTGGATAGTAATTATCCTAATTGAAATAAATTTTAGTTAAATAAATAAGGTACTCTTTGGTAATGCCTTGGATAAATATTAGACCCAGTAAGTAAATGATACTGGCAATATGCTACATTTGAATAATAAACACACTTTCAGTCTTTCATTATTTACCTCTGGTATGCGTGTGTATAATTTACTCTAGTTTGGATTTTAGTTCTGCTGTGTGTAATATGTCTCTGTATATAAAATTAAAATTAAGAGCTAATCACTTTACCTCCCTATCTGTTTAATGAAATAGTGAAAAAAAATAAAACTGACTGTACTCGGGTTCTCTTTATAATAGATTTTGACTTTTTATTATTTTTTTTCTCAATCTATACTGATGTAGCTTTTCCAAGGAACAGGTATTGAGACAAAGCAATTTAAAAATATAATGCAAAATCATATGTTGTGAAAATAAATATAATGCACTTTTAATTTTTATTCTTTGGAGAGTATAATTCTTGGTAAACACTTACTTCCCTTTTCTAGAAATTACTAAACCACTATCGAGTAAAAGGAGATTAAAAAGACAATCTCCTGGAGACTAAAATTTGGGTCCCAAATATTAAGATAACTTAAATGAAGCTATTTTGTATAACCAATAATACAATTGTTTTTTTCCTAGATACTACCCAGAGCTACTATATTTTTCTAACTTAATTTCTACCAAATAAGCTCCTTTTTATATAAAAAGGATGAATAATTATTTATTGATATCCAAGAGGAAGTTAGTGACAGTTTTAATGAAGCTTTTCCTTCAACTGATTATTGTGAATACCTCTACCTTAAATAGCTTTAACTCTGACATTGATTTGGACAAATAAGTAACAAAGCAAAATTTGTCTACATATGAAATTTTGGGTGAGTGGGAGAGCTGCATGGCCTGGAATTAAAATTTTACCATTCAAATGCATTTTAATCTATTAACAAGTCTATTGACAATATATATTTATGTGTAAGATTGCTATTAATGGTGTGACACTATAACAAACACATTTATTTTTCCTGTGCCAAAATTAAAGAACAATTCTTAGAGCACAAATTGTATCTCTCAGTAAAGCATCAAAGATGGGCATTTATCTTGATGATAATTAATCACTGTTTTGTATCTTGGTTTTCTTCACATCATAATCATATTGTTTTTAATATAAATAATGCAAATCATGATATAATTTAGTTTTAGTGAATCTGCCACAGCTGATAATAAACACATATTTTGAAGTGTGTTAGAATGTTCCTTTAAAATGAAAAAGTAAGAATCCTATATGTAAAGGGGAAAGGACATTTCTGGATAAAGTGTCTAAATGCATAGGCAATATTTTGAGCTTTTATGGGAGATTCTTATTAAAAGCTTATGGGTACACTATCTGCATAAGTATCTGCATGCATTATTTGGAATCTTTCTTCCTGGTACATATATCCGTTTTCCCATCTTTATGTAGTTATTCAATAATGTATTCATATCGGTATGGACTCATAGATATTCTATACTTTGGTGTATATCCAATATCACCTATCACCTTATTTATTTTATTGCTCGGTGTGTGTGTGTGTGTGTGTGTGTGTGTGTGTGTGTGTGTGTATGCACAAGTGCATCTGTGCACACCCTTATTTTGGGGCCATGCCATATGCTACAGGATTGTCTTTTGTATTTCCTACTACTGTCCTAGAATAGGTTTTTGTCTTGCAAAGAGCCGTCATTTTTGTCATTGTTGTTGTTGTTTAGTTGGAGAAGAGTACTAGAATCTAAGACCTGGATATTGGGCGTACTCATTGCTGCTGGGGTATAGTTGTTTCTAAAACTTCTAAGGTAGCCCTAACTGGTTTGGCTCAGTGGATAGAGCCTCAGCCTGCAGACTGAAGGTTCACAGGTTCGATTCCAGTCAAGGGCATGTACCTTGATTGTGGGCATGTCCCCAGTAGGGGGTGTGCAAGAGGCAGCTGATCAATGTTTCTCTCTCATCAATGTTTTTAACTCTCTATCCCTCTCCCTTCTCCTCTGTAAAAAAGTAAGTAAATATATATTTTAAAAATAAGACTTCTCAGTTAAAAGAACAAAGAAATATGTGTATACTAATCCAAGCTTATGCATATATCTATAAATAGGTATATATGTAAACATGGGTTTCTATAGTAAACTAAACATGGTTCAGACTTATTTCTCCAAATCTACTCCATCACCATTGAGAACATCTAGCCTCTTTCTGTCCAATAGCGAAAAACCTGGTTCCTATCACCTGTTAATAATTTACTTAACTATTCAATTTCAATGAAAATATATAATGAAATCCGAATTGTTAACCTGCACTCCTGTGATAAACAACTTTATTAACTACAGAATAGTGCTTATATATAGTTTCTTTTGCCTTTTGTCTTACAAACTCCACTCATTTCCAATGTTATTTAGGTTAGCATTTTTTCCCTCCATTCCTTTAAGTGAGTTTGTCTCCTATATTTGTAATATATTTAGATTGTTCTATCACATTTCTGGGATGCTCCATCCTCCTTAAACAATGCCTTTAAAAATTGTATACATTAAGAATTCTATCCTCTGATTTCTTGGCTGAGACCCCCTGTAATATGACAGATTAATAAGAGAAAAACAAATGAAAGTTTTTTGACATGTATACCTCAGATATACATGGAACAGACCCAGGAAAACTGAGTACTTCTTTGAGGTGGCCCAAGCCACCACCTTAAATACCATCTTCCACTTAAGACAAAAGACATATTAGGATGTAGTTATGGGAGCTTCTTGAAATTTAGTCACCTCCTCTTCCTGGTACAGAGAGAGAATAAGTTCATAAAGATGGGAAAACATTTACAAATAAGAGATTTCCTTATAAATGTAAATTTCCCTATAAAACAACAATGCCTCTGTTTTCCCAGTTTCTTCTATATTTGCAGTTTTTCGAAATAATCAGCTCAAACTAGCCCTTATATCAAAAATTCATATTTTGAGGAGGCATGCTCTACTAACCTATATCTACCTTTGGAACTTCTCCAAGAAGTTTCACAGTTCAGAAGATGAATTGCTTGAGTGCTTCGCATCTCAATGAACCAGTCTTAATCCTGAGAATAGGTCCATTCAGGAAGTTATGTTACAAGTGAGCTCCCAACTTTCAGCCAATATGGTGTGAGCAATCATGTATTTAATAAAAAGCATTTCTATGGAAACACAAGAAAAACAAAGGTTCGTGGTTGGAGTAGACTATAAACCTAGTTTCTGAGTCCTGAAGGGAGCCATTGAGATCCCTAGATCATGAGCTCAAAGAATCCTTTTTTTGTTTTTATGGTAGAATATGTGTACATTTCAGTGGCAATAAGTGCATTTACATTTTTGTGCCACTATCACCACCATCTATCTCTAGAACTTTTATACCTTTCCATACTGAAACTGTATCCATTAAACAGTAACTCCAAATTACTTTATCACACCAACCTTGAAAATAAACAATCTATATGTCTGTAACTATGAATGTGAGTATTCTAGATACCTCATATGAGTGAAATTATAAAATATTTGTTCCCTTGTGTCTTACTTATTTCTCTTAGCTGTCTTCAGAGTTCATCTATCATATCTCATTTCATTTATCACCAAATAATATTTCATTGTATGGCTGTAATATAGAGATATGTTTCTCTATATTAGTCTATTGAATGATGTGTCTTGGGTCCTTCCCATTTGGGTAGATTATGAAAAAAGTTACTGTTACATTCTCAAGCAGGTTTTGTGTGTGCATAAGTTTTCAAATCAGTTGAGTAACTTCCTACAAATGTAATTCCTAGAGTGCATGGTAAGATTATATTTAGTTTGGTACGAAGCTGCCAAATTGTCTTGTGAAGTAGCTGCACCATACTGCATTTTCATCAGTGATGAATGCAGAATTACACTTGTTCTCCATCTTTCAGCAATTTGAACTCTTGTTTGGATTTACCATTCCAATGGGTCTGTAGCAGTATCTCATTGTTTCAAATGCCAATTCCCTAATAACAAATTATTTTGATAATATTTTATATCCTTATTTGCCTCATGTATATCTTCTTTGGTGTAGTGTACTAGTATGTTCAGATATGTCACCCACTTTTTAATTGGAATGTGTGTGTTTTTTTCTTATCGTTCAGTTATAAGAATTCTATGTATTTCTGATACAATTTCTTTATCAGATATATGTTTTATAAATATTTTATTGCAGTCTGTAGCTTTTCTTTTAATGTTTGTAATAGTGACTTTCACAGACCAGAGATTTAGGTTTTTAATTTAGAGTTTTCTTATCTATATATAGAAAAGCCTAAGCAACCGAATGACCACTTGACCAGTTGCTATGTCATGCACTTACCACAAGGGGCAGGCATTCATTATAGGAGATGTCCCCTGGTGGTCAGTCCATTCCCACAGCCAACCTCTCATGGCCCCTCCTCCTGGCCGCCCTGATGACCCTGATTGGGGTGGCCAACCTACCATGGCCCATTCCTCCCACCCCTTGTCAGCCAACCTCCCGCCACCCGTCCTCTCCCCCCATCCAACCTTCCATGGCCTTAATTGGCCCCTATGGTTGGCCAGGCTGAGGGAACCCAACCATGCACCCAGCCAGTAGGTATGATGTGCACTGACCACCAGGGGGCAGACACTCAATGTAGGAGCTAATGGGTAACAGCAACTTTGCAGAGTGCCTTCGCTAACTCTGCACCCTTCGGGGGATGTTAGACTGGCAGTTTCAGCCCAATCCCCACAGATCAGGCCAAGGGACCCCCCACCTGCTGATGTCCTTCTAACCCTGGCACCGACCCAGGTGTGGCCAGCCCAGCTGAGGAGGGACCGCAGGAGGTTGGCTCCACGGTGTGTCCAGCCCATCTTGCTCAGTCCCACCCTGCCCTGCGAGCCACCTTCTAATTAATTTCCTTTCAACGTGCACGAACCTGTGCACCAGGCCTCCAGTTTTCTAATCTATAGACTTAATCTTATAGATTCCTTCTAAACTCCATATATCAGGCCCTAAACCTCTGCCAAATTAATTGTGAGAATGTGGGTAAAGAGAAAATGTCATGTCCAGTAGTGGTCCAAAAAAGACCTAGTAATTCCAAAATAAATTTAAAAAACAGCTTGACTTTTCTTACAATAATAAATATTTAGACAAAAACTACAAACATTAGTTATGGTACACATTTTTGACTTGTTAGGTATAAGAAAAATGTACAATATATAGATTTTTTTCCCTGAAATGTTGATTAAATTATATGTTTAATAGTTATTTTCCTCCTTGCCAAAACATTTTTTAAATAATTTTAAAGAGAAATATTCAAAACAAAATAACAATTTTATTTTCATCAAAAAATTTTGATATGAATCAAACCAGTTAAAAAGCCATTTAATTTCTAGGACTAGAGAGAATGGTAAAAAATGGATTATGAAAATATTATAGCAGGAAAAATATGATTCCCAATGAAATGTAAGAGTCAGCAATACAATGAGGAAAGGAAAACTGACTTGAAAACCAGCAAAATGAATGAGATGGCTGCTACAAGGATGTGATGGTTTTAGTAGTATTTTTATATTTGGTCCAACATCTTTAACAGAGTTCAATGTAGCAATATAATTAAAGTACTTTGCAATCAAACATAGGCAGAATGTATGCTCTCAAAAGGTACATCTTCTTTGTGTTTTTATATATGAAAAAGCTGAGACAAAGAAAGGTTAAGTGGCTTTATCAAGGCCACAAAGCATCATGGTGACAAATTGAGGCATAAAATTTAATTTCCTGAACTTCAATTTATGATTTACTCCATGGGATAATTAATAGCAGGCATTGTACTTTTCATATTAGCTCAACTGACCACTTTGAAAGATTTATCTTTTAAGTTCAACTCAAACACATGTAACACATGAGACCTTTACTTCTTTTGGCAGTGATGTAATTAAATGGTGTATTTGTGGTCTAGCCTGGGGGTGGAATGATTATTTTTAATTTTTTCTATTTTTTAAAAAATGGTACCTTTTATCTCCCCATTTAAAAACTATTTTTGTTAACTTATTTCAGAGAATCAAGTGTGCTTCATTGACTGTTACTTAAAAAGAATCAATGAGAATGATAATAGGCTCATATTTTTCCACACTTGACTGTGTCTTTAGTAATGTGCTAGAATTAGTGCCCACAATGATCTTCACATATATTATTTTTGATAAAAAGGAGCATTCTTTACTCTTGGTTCTTTTTAAAAGTAAACATCTACCATATTCTGCTACTCAAATATTATGTAGATTAATTTAGATTTTTGAATAAATAGCTATTAAACTGGCCAATAAAGTGAAACTGAGTTTAATCAATTTGGCCATTTCATCTAGATTTGGAGTTCAGTCCCTAGAGCAACAGACCTCTCTTAGGAGTCATTTCTAATGATAACTCTCCTGACACTAAGTACCTTAATTTATTGTTTGATCTCACAATATATTTAATGATTTGTCCAAATCTTTAAATCAAGCAAACATTTAATGTCAAAGAATGATAACTTTTAATAAAAAGTGTGATGTGTTTACTCTTAAGCAGAAAATGTATATATATTTTAGAATATATCTATAGCAATTTGAGATGTACCATTTCTGACCCTGGGGAGAAACAATGTATTATTCATTTAGATGATTTCCATCACTATCGCAATAATAAGTATTAATAATCAGAATTGTTAATATTTATAGTTTACTATGTGCCCAAATGTGTCCTAAGTCCTTTTTAATTATATTTATCGGGGTGACATTGGGAGTAAAATTATATAGGCTTCAAGTGTACAAATCTATGATACCTCATCTGTATATTGCATTGTGTGCCCACCACCCAAAGACAAATCTTCCGTGACCATATATTTGACCCCCTATATCCTTAATTAACCCCATATTCTCTTCCCTTTGGTAACTACCATGCTGTTGTCTGTGTTCTGAGTTTTTCTTTATTTGTTTTTTATTGGTTTACTTGTTGCTTTCACTGGTACATCCCACAGAGAAGTGTATGGTTCTTGACTTCTTACTTTGCTTAGCATGCTTAAGTCAATATGACTCATCTAGTCCAGATGACCTCAATTTATTTACCCGTCAGAACTTTTCAAGTGCCTGCTAAGTTCCTGATATTCTAGATTTTATAAATTGCACTTACAAATAATCTACTTTTTTCATTGCCCACTATTGCTGATCCTTTAAATTGAAAAAAACAATGGATATCCATTTCTGAAAATGTAGTTTATTAGATATCCTTCTTAAAACACCTAAAAAATACTGAATATAATGTAATAGAGTAGATGATTATCTAGCTTTCAAGCAAGTTTTCAAAAACATCTCAGGAGCCAAAAGGAAAAAAAGGAACTAAAAACTGGAGCAGTTGAAGAATTTGACTGAGGCCATCATGAGCAGGCCACATGTGAGTGGCACAGGGGAGTGTTGGGATTGTCATTATCAGACACCAAGGGCTTGGTTTTTATTCATTATATGGGGAGATGAGACTAGGACCTCCGAGGCTGGGGATTTGGAAATGAAGTTCCCATAAAAACCTGGCATTCTAAACGGGCTAACGTGAAAGTGAAAAGGAAAATGAAATGTCATCTCTGGCACAGGAAGAAGACAAACCAGTTTGCATGCCCAGGTATGAGCTCTCCGTTTATTGAAACAAACAAAAATGGATCCTATTAATCTATAGACTAGGGGGTTGGGAGTTTGAATGTATACCAACTGTGTGGCCTGAAAGCCCTTCCTTATGTAAAAATAAATAAATAAATAAAACCGATACAGGTTATAAATTAGCTCTGCTTGAAATAATTAGTAACATTTTTAAAATCTAAAACACTGCTTCTATTTTTGGTGCTGTGTGAGAGCTACACCTTAAAAAGAGCACTTGGTCAGCAGTACTTTTTTTAAAAATATATTTTTGTTAATGTCTGAGAGGAAGGGAGAGGGAGAGAGAGAAACATCAATGATGAGAGAGAACCATTGACTGGCTGCCTCTGGCACGTCTCCTTCTGGGGATCAAGCCTGCAACTCAGGTATGTACCCTTACCAGAATTGAACATGGGAGCCGTCTGTCTGCAGGCCAACACTTTATCCACTGAGCTAAATACAGACCTATATGCCTTTTGATTTGTGTGAATTTTTCTGGGTTACCTTTTGATGTTACACTATCATCTGACATAGTTCATCAGCAAGAGCTAGCTTTAATTTCTTGCTACTTTTGTCAGTGATGGATTTCAAGTGTCCTTAGGATCACCCTACCAGTGAGATCCCACAGACTGCTTGTCTCTTAGACATGGCACAGCCTTCCTGTCCCCAGTCATCCTTCTTGCCTGGCTCAGGTATTAGAACTGTATTGCTTCTAGGCTTGCAGAAACTCATCCCCATCTCATAGTTGGAGAAATAGCTACTTTCTCTTCGATGGCTAACTACGTGGCCGGCACTGTGATTTATAGGCATTATCATCTGCATTTTACCAAGGAGGAAACTGCAAGTACCGTGTGGACCTCAGTTTATAATTTTAAATACAAATCATTATCATCATTTCGAATGAAGCTTCATTCTTTGATTTGCACTTGACTGCTTCCAAGACTCTTAGGCTCATTCCAACAAATTCAGTTGTGAGAACAGAGGAACTATCTAATAAATCCTCTTTGATAGAATGACTAATTTAGTTAGATAACTAGGTAAATGTCTGGAACTGTGCTGTCCAAAACAGTAGACATTAGCAACATGTACCTATTGAGCAACTGAAATGTGACCAAACTAGATTAAAATGTGCAGTACATATAAAATACTCACTGGATTTCAAAGACTTGGTATGGTAAATAATGCACAATATCTCATTTGTAATATGTATATTGATTATATATTAAAGCAACAATTTTTATTTAAATAAAGTATATTACTAAATTAGCTTTATCCGTTTCTTCTCACTTTTTAAAATATAGCTACTAAAACAATTTAAATTTAATATGTGATCCTGGCCAGTGTGGTTCAGTTATTGAGCATCAAACTATGAATCAGGAGGTCGTGATTCAAGTCCTGATCAGGGAACATGCCGGGGTGGCAGGCTTGATCCCCAATGTGGGGTGTGCAGGAGGCAATCGATCCATGATTCTCTCTCATCATTTATGTATTTATGTTTCTGTCTCTCTCTCCCCCTCCTCCCTCTTCCTTCCTCTCTGAAACTATATATATATTACAATTTAATATGTGACTATCCTTATATTTCTAGTGGACAGTGCTGTTCTAGAAAGTGAATGGTATCTCAATCTCAAAAAGTGTAAGAGAAAGGCATATGACCCAGAGCTTTGGGTGTAGTTTGATTGATATCTCTGTCATGTTTGACTCTGTCATGTTTGAGCTAAAAGACGTACCAAAATCACCCGACTTCACTGAGTATGGTCTTACTGTTCAGACTGTGAATACCCTCTCACAGTGATACAGGAGTTAGCTTGGACATGGGGAAACAGGTTATTAGTTTTTAGAAATATACAAATGGAGGTATTCACTGTCATGGTTTGGTGTGATCTGGGAATCTTTACCTAGCTTTTTAAAAAATATACCCATTTAAATATGATTCCACTTAATACATCTAACTACAATCAACAAATTTATAAAGACAGAAAAGAGAGTAGATGTTATAGGGACTGGGAGAGGGAGAATAGGATGCTATTGTGTAATGACTATAGAGTTTAAGATTGGGATGATGAAAAATTATGAAAATGGGTAGTGGTGATGGTGGCACAACATTGTGAAGGTACAAAATGCCACAAAAATGTGCACTTAACAATGGTTAAAATAGTACATTTTATGTAATGCATAGTTTACCACCAAAAAGGTCCTATAGAAATAGACTCATAGGTAGAGAATAGACTGATTGCTGTCGGAATGGAAAAGGGTTGCAGGACTGGGTGAAAAAATGTGGAGGGGTTCAGCAACAGCAAACAAGCAAACAAACCCTTAGGAATAAACAACACTGTGATCTCCAGAGGGAAAGCAGGGCGGGAATAGGTGGAGAAGGGTCAAAAGGGGATAAATGGTGATGGAAGGAGACTTGATTCGGGGTGGTGAACAAACAATACAATATAGATATGGTTATTATAGAATTGTACGCCCCTTACCTATATAATTTTCTTATCAATGTTTCCCCGATAATTTTAATAAAAATAAATAGCCGTTCCTAACAGTTTTGAGTACATTTTTAAAAAAATTATCACATCAAAAATAATGTTAAAGCATCATTTCCCTACTTCATGTTGGCTTTCCAGTTTGTCAGGCACTGATTTTTCCATAAAACTTATTAAACTCTAGCCATTCTGTTGGCTTTTTATATTAACTGCATTTAGTTTTGTCATTAGTAACATTGACTAGGAATCAGGATTGCACCTATTTTAATAAAGAACCTCTGGTGTGGAAGGTTTAGTAGGACAAGTGGAGCAAAACTCTACTGATCAACTTTCTCCATACTGTGGGTCTTATCAATTCAAAGATTGTGAATGCTAGGATCATACATTCCTGGTGAGGCTAGAAGATGACCCATCTAAAAGCACAACGTTTAAGTATTAAATATAACATAACAGGACCCATATTGTTCAAGAAAAATTACAAGATATTTTACGACAATTACATCTCTGAGACTCATGAATAAAGATGGCTGTAACTTCAATGCTAAATTGAATGTAACTCCATGTGAACTCTTTAAAATATAAAATTGAAATTTAGTATATAATGTCAAGACTAAAATCTGTTACACCTTATGTGATATTGGGTGAGATATATTTCTTAATGTTTCAGTAAATTAATTCAATGCTTTAGTGTGAAAATACCTGTATCTTCAAATAGACATGTGTATACTATATATATTTTAGCTAGAGAATTATCCAACCTACTTTATATATAGCTGTTGTATTCCTAATTTATCTGTTGGAGGGTTCCAGGAAACTATTAGAAATATGAGCTTGGAAGATTTTAAGAATTTGGAATTAATTTGCACACAGATGGTACTTGAACTTAGAATAATGCTTGGGATTATCTAGGGACAATGTATTGAAAAGAATGTGAAGTGTACACAGAGCAAAATGCTGTAAGGAAAACAGATATTAAAGAAAACATGATTCTCCAGAGTGATACAATTAGAACCAGAGAGATTATCTTTTGAGTGTGAAATACAATTAAAGCCAAAAAACTAATTTTCCCACATCAGAGAAGTTCATCTTGAACCCTACATTTCTAAGTGATAGGAATCATAACACTTATAAGGTCTTATAAGGTCTTTCTCTCTCTTTTCTCCCTTAAAATTAGAAACATCTGTAATGACATATTTTTTATTATTCAAATAATTTCCAGCCATTGATTCTAATCAAATTTAATTTGAGAATATTTTTGATGTGTGTTACTTTTTTTTTTTTCTGGTTATGCCATTTAGAGTCCTAGAGTATAATGACTAAGTATTTCCATAATGCTCCTCTAGTAGTAATTAAGTCTTACACTTCACTGCTGTTGGAATCATGATTTTTTAAAATATATTTTATTGATTTTTTACAGAAAGGAAGGGAGAGAGATAGAAAGTCAGAAACATCGATGAGAGAGAGACATTGATCAGCCGCCTCCCGCATGCCCCACAGTGGAGACGTGCCCGCAAACAAGGTACATGCGAATCAAACCTGGGACCCTTCAGTCCACAAGCCGACACTCCATCGACTGAGCCAAACCGAGTCATGATTTTTTAAATCTATTTTGATTGATTTCAGAGAGAAAGGGAGAGGGAGAAGGCAATAGAAGGAAGCATCATTGATCAGCTGCCTCCTGCGCACCCCCTACTGGGGATTTGGCCTGCAACCTGGGCATGTGCCCTGACCAGGAATCAAACCGTGACCTCCTGTTCATAGGTTGATGCTTAACCCTGTAATATAAACATACCAAGTGTGCCCTCAATTGGAATCTAAAATACGTCTCCATATGTGTTCCTGCACTTTGCCAACTAGTTCCTTAGTGGGTGGGTATGGAAGAGCAGGCTCCTCTTTCCTTGGCATAGAGCTATTTCTGGGGAGCGGCTACTCAGCCTGGAATTCTGTGTCACCAATGAATGCAAAGAAATCCAGGAAGGGGTACTTCTGAGCAAAGTAGAGAATAAAAGTATGTTCTTTTCCCCATCAGTTGCTGGGTACATACAGAAAAGTCCAAGACCCCAGTGGAGAGAAGGAGACCAGATCTCTAAATCACACGATGGGAGAAATCTATTCATTGACCAGAAAAACATGCCATTTTATGCTTTTGTAAATGAGAAATGAGCAGGAATTAAGTGAAACCACTGAAATCAGGGAGTTTAACTGCAAGGCAACTAGCCTTACCCTAAGTGGCATAGTTAGGCAATTTTTTGCTAATTCAGAGTCATCTGAACAACACAGTGGTCACAAAAGGTTTCAAACTCCAGCCTCTAAGCCTCACTCATCCCCTGTCTCTGGAAAGGCCTCTCTCTCTTCTGTTTTTCCATGTTGGAAGTCTACCTGTCTTTCTACGGCCAGCTCCACAACCCATACCTTCTTCTCTACCTCCAGTGATTCCCCCCCTAGACCAGGACAGTTCCTTCTTCCATGGAAGTAATTGCTTCTTGACAGTTTGTTTCCTATATGGTTATTTGGCTATTTCTAAAAAACACACATTCAAACCTGTAAGTAATGTTTGTGAGTCTATTTGAGCCAAACTATAGACAATGGCTGGGAAGCAGAATCTCAACATATTGGAATAACGCTCCAGAGCAGTGGTTCTCAATCTTTCTAATGCCACGACCCTTTAATACAGCTCCTCATGTTGTGGTGACCCCCAACCATAACATTATTTTTGTTGCTACTTCATAACTGTAATTTTGCAACTGTTATGAATCGTATCTGTGTTTTCCAATGGTCTTAGGCGACCCCTGTGAAAGTGTTGTTTGACCCCCAAAGGGGTCGTGACCCATAGGTTGAGAACCGCTGCTCCAGAAAATGGTGTGTTTGTTTTTTTGTTTTTACCTTGTTTTATATATTACAATCAAAAGAGGAGATGTAAGTGGGTTACATGAACTCCATTGATGACAGATTAGAGAGAAGGGAGAAAGCAAAGCGGGAAAACCTCTTGCATTGGATAAACAGTAAAATGATACACACATGCTACTTTTACTTAGGTGGGTGCAGGATAGTTAACAGTCAACAATCAACCCAATGAGAAGGAGGGGACTGTGGTCTCTGCAGAGTGATGCTGTGCTTTGAGGAGTCCAGAAAAAGGATCATTATTTTGACATTCCAACATGGTATCATAGATGCAGAAAGACAATAGGCTTGGTTAAGATAAAGATTGAAATCTATCAGGGAAGATACCGGCCTAAGACATGACTACCCACCATAAGTGTTTTTAATTAACATTTTAATCTCAGACCATCCTTTGTGGTGACTTTAGGTCTTTGAGTTTTCAAGACCACCATGCAGGCCTCCCCTGAGCTAGTCAGGTTAGCATGTGACCCCTATTTCATCCACATCGGTTATATTGCCACAGTGGCCTCTAAATTATTTGAGATAATACTTTGCATTCTTCCTTTTGGTTTCATCAGTAATTCTAAAATATTTAGCACATAGTAAAGGTTTTATTTAGCTAGGTTGTAGAGATTGATGAAGAATACACTCATAAATATTGATAGTAGCTTTTGAGTGCCAGAAACTCTTCTAAGCACCTTACACCTATTAACTCATCTAATCCTCACAGCCAATGATAATACAAGTACAATTATCCCCCCCCCCAGCTATGGATGAGGAATTTGGATTTCTTGAGAGATAGGTAACTTGGTCACTCTGCTAGTGAGGTATACTTCACAGGAAGCCTATGTCTTCCAACATGTAATCTGACCTATGTTCATGACTTTATTCTTTCAACCCAAAGAGAGATGAGATAAAAGTGCTTGAATAAGAGAGAGGAGACATACATCCATTTTCTACCTTTGAAAAAAGTCAACTCCAACAAATTACACATGAGAGAAGTTATGGGACACAGAAGAAAGAACCTAGAACACCAGAGAGCCCAAGTTTGGAAATGGTGATAGCAGCAGCTGATGGAACTTGATAAAAGAGAAGATAATTAACAGGAAAGGTTCTGGATGCAGGGAATAAAAAAAAAAAATGAGCCAAGACCAGTTTGGCTCAGTGGATAGAGCGTCGGCTTGCGGACTGAAAGGTCCCAGGTTCGATTCTGGTCGGGGGCATGTACCTTGCTTGTGGGCACATCTCCACTGTGGGGCGTGCAGGAGGCGACTGATCGATGGCTCTCTCTCATCGATGTTTCTGACTTTCTATCTCTCTCCCTTCCTCTCTGTAAAAAATCAATAAAATATATTTTAAAAAATGAGCCACACAGAGCAGAAGGGCCCATTGCTTTGTCTGCTTTGTGTTTGTGTGATAATGGGGAAATGGGTGGACATCAAGGTCAACCTCAACACTATCTTTGTAGGCCCAGGTTTCTGGGCTTCATCTGGAGAGGAGTGAGATTAGGGCAGGCCTTGCGGGATGAGAGTTAGGTGGAAATGCCTTTCAGTCCTGAGACTATCCCTGCGCTACACTGAAGGCATCTTCACTAGTACAGTTAGCCTTTCAGAGTAAAGGATATCCAGGGAATCCAACAGGCATTCAACCCACTTTCACTTTACCGGTTACACTTGAATTTGACTTTACCTTTCAGAAATACTATTGTTTTTCATAATGATTGTTTGTGGTTCAGTACACTTAGTCTAATTAGCCATATAGTGCATAGTACATGGCCGAAAATTTTATAGAAATTACTCTTAAATATCTGACATGTAAAGAATTGAACAAAGTTTGTCTAGAAAGGATAGTTTATGTAGAAATGCTGATTGCACCAACCAGTAGAGATTTTATTGGTAATGAAATCCTATATAATAAAAGGCTAATATGCAAATAGACTGAACCACAGGATGATCGGTTGCTATGATGTGCACTGAACGCCAGAGGGCAGACACTCAATGCAGGAGCTGCTCCCTGGTGGTCAGTGCATTCGCACAGGGGGAGCACCACTCAGCCAAAAGCTGGGCTCACAGCTGGCAAGTGCAGTGCAGTAGTGGGAGCCCCTCCAGACTCTGTGGCAGCTCCAAGGACCCTCTGAGGTGTCGTGGACTGCAAGAGGGCCCAGGCTGGGCTGAGGGACCCCTCTCCCCGCCCCCAGTGTTCAAATGTCCTGCACCAGGCCACTAGTGTATAATAAAAGCAAGGAACCTTTAATGAGCCAATTTTATGTCTCTGAACCAATGGTAGGTACTTTCACATCTTTAGCTCTTTTCATCTTCCAAAGAACTATTTAGTAGAAAATATGGACTCTAACTCGTGGATGAACAAATTAAAATTAACAGAATTTAATCACTTTACCCAAGAAATTCTACTTTAATCCTTAGAACCAGACCTCCTAACTTTAAAGTATTCTAAACCATTTTACTCTGAATCAATTACTCACATTTTTAAGACTAATCAATAATAGCTCCACTACCTAATGCCTGTGCAATCTTTGTTGAAATTATTTAACTACTCTTTGACTTCGTTTCATCATCTGAAAATTGAGGCCAATCACATCTTCATCATAGGTTAATTATAAGCATTAAATAGATTAATATGTATAAGTTATTTAAAAGGCATAAATAGCTGCCATTTTTATGTCAGCTATGATGATTTAGATGACAATGAGATTATGCTCCCTCCATCTTAAAAACTCAAAGTGAATAGCCAGACTCAATATCTCAATATGACTTTGTATACTCCGGGGACAGGATTAATTATATGTACTTCCCTCCCCTATACTCTTCTAGCAGTTTAATTAAAATAAAATTACAGAGATTAGGAGCATTTGTTTATTTGTAATTGAATTCACATTTAATTTTTGAAAGACATAAATTGGGAAATCTTTTTGACGTCTACTTTTAAATGTCTCTGAGTTACTGAAACATTTTTTTTTATCTAAGAGGACATGGTGGCAGCTTTGACAGCTGGGTTTTGGGAAACTTAAGATAAAACAGGATTTGAATAGCCAACATAATATTGAAGAAAAATAACACAGTTGGAGGACTGACACTACATGGCTTCAAACTATAAAACTACAGTAGTATTGGTGAAAGGATAGACAAACAGATCAATAGGACAGAGTAGAGAGCCCAGAAATAGACCTAAATATAGTCAACTGATCTCTGACAAAGGAGCAAAGGCAATACAACAGAGTAAGGATAGTATTGTCAACAAATAGTGTTGTAACCACTACACATTCACATGCAAAAAAAAAAAATCAATCTAGACACAGATATTATACCCTTCACACAAAAAAACTCTAAAATGTATGACAAACATAAATGTAAAATGCAACACTACAAAACTCCTAGACTGTCATATGGCTGGGGGGAGGGTGTAAGAAACTTTCCTTTATCCTACTAGGTTCTTTCAGGTAGTCCAATAATTAAATCTAGAGAGACATAATGACAAGAGGAAATAACCAAATTTAATTGTATACATATGCATGGGAATTCCACATTATGAGATAGTCAGAGACCCCACATACATGTAAGATTCAGAGATGGAGGTAAAATGAACTATATATGACGTTCTGATTTAAGGATGAGATAAGGTGCCTTGGCCCTTCAAAGGGTAAATACAGGATAATAAGAGCAGTTGTTCATTACTTAGTAGTTTGCACTGCCCTACCTATACATCAGAAAAAGGTTATTTCGCCTTCCCAGCATGGCTCAGTGATTGAACCTGGACCTAGGAACCATGAGGTTATGGTTTGATTCCTGGTTGGGCACATGCCTAGGTTACAAGCTCTATCCTGTGTGGGGTGTGCAGGAGGCAGCTGATCTAATTCTCTTTCATCATTGATATTTCTCTCTCTCTCTCCTTCTCCCATCCTCTGAAATTAATAAAAATATATTTTAAAGAATAAAGTCTTTAATAAAAAAGAACAGTAAAGAATTTACATATCATTGTCCTAGTGTGAAGATTCAGCATCATTAAGATGTTAATAAACATGCCAAAACCGGTTTGGCTCAGTGGATAGAATGTCGGCCTGCAGACTGAAAGGTCCCAGGTTCGATTCTGGTCAAGGGCATGTACCTTGGTTGCGGGCACATCCCCAGAAGGATGTGCAGGAGGCAGCTGATCAATGTCTCTCTCTCATCGATGTTTCTAACTCTCTATTCCTCTTCCTTCCTCTCTGTAAAAAATCAATAAAATACATATTTAAAAAAAGATGTTAAGATACATTTGATCACATTTTCTTGACTTACTTGCTCCTCGCGGCGGGTAGGCTGCATGGAGCCTGAGCTATCTGGTCTGAAATATATGTGCTGATGTATATGAACTGGATCAGAAATCAGCTGGTTAACAAAGAAGTAACGGCAAAGACTAAGGTATGAAAACAAGGTTCTTTCATCACCATTAAGTAGGGGCCGCTCACAGGCAAGGGATGAGGGTAGAAGCAACCAGCCAGGAATTCAAATCTAGATTGAAGTCAAAGTTATGCTGAAGCCTTTAAAGGTTTGGCTGTGTCTGGGGGCTGACAGTCGTGCTCCTTCGCCTCAGCAATGGCTTTAAACAACCCTTGGAGTTTGTGACAACTTCATGTCCTGGTAAATGTGTGGTCTGTAGATAAATCGGGCTGAGTTTAAGGGTTTAAAGCAGGTTTTGCATATGCCATTGTGAAAATAGTCCTGAAACTATTTTTTAATACATTTTATTGATTTTTTACAAAGAGGAAGGGAGAGGGACAGAGAGCTAGAAACATTGATAAGAGAGAAACATCGATCAGCTGCCTCCTGCACACCCCCACAGGGGATGTGCCCACAACCAAGGTACATGCCCTTGACCACAATCAAACCTGGGACCTTTCAGTCTGCAGGCTGATGCTCTATCCACTGAGCCAAACTGATCGTGGCCTGAAACTAGTTTTAAACATTTTAAATATAAAATGTTAAATTAAGTTTATCTAGAAGTTCCAAAGTTTTCTTTTTAAAAATATATATTTTATTAACTTCAGAGAAGAAAGGAGAGGAAGAGAGATAGAAACATCAATGATCAGAGAGAACCATTGATCAGCTGCCTCCTGCACATCCCACACTGGGATTCGAGTCCACAACCTGGACATGGGCCCTGACTAGGAATCAACTGAACCATGACATCCTGGTTAATAGATCCACACTCCACCACTGAGCTGTACTTTTATAATGATACAATTCAAATTCCCCAAACTTTAATGTGCATAGAAATTACATGGAGATTTTGTTAAAATGCAGATTTTGAGTCAGGGCGATGCGGAAGCTGCAGTTCCCAGAGCACAGTTTGTGCAGCAAGGTTTTAGTCTCTCTGCTTTCCTAGACCTGAAAACAAAAAGGATCCTCAGAGCCTGTCATACACAGAGGCCCCGGCTGAACAGCTCCTGGATGAATTTTCAAAGCAATAGAATCTTCACAGCACAACACTTTCATTTTAAAATACAAGCAGAGTTTATAAATAAACACTCGACAAGAACCTTGTTAACTTCCTTCCCTCCTTCTGTAGCTGCATAGTTCCATCTGTTCTTTCTGTCTCTTTGCTTCAAAGTTCACTGCTGTCTGGAACTTTTCCCTCCAACCCATCCTTCAACTCCTATTCCTTTTACATCCTAGAACCACTTTCAATGATAGCATTTCTGAAAATGAAAGGCAAGGGAGCCCTAGTGGAGAAATTAAGGAAAAGTAACCCCTCTGCTCCTCCTCACATCTCACCTTCTTGGACCCCGCGACTATTTATGAAAGAATCCCAATCACTTCCCTGTACTCCAGATAATGCTCAGAAAGCTATTATCTAGATGTTAATAAGAAATTGAAATGAATCTTATTCAATCATTTGCTTACACAAAGACTTGTCTTTTAACATCTTAAGTAGAGATTTGCTGTGGTTTGAAGCCCGTAAATATATATTTATATATTTTTATTGGTCTCAGACTGAGGAAGGGTTAGGGACAGAGGGATAGAAACATCAATGATTTGAATCATTGATCTGCTGCCTCCGGCATGCCTCCTACTGAGGATAGAGCCTGCTACCCCGGGATGTGCCCTGACCGGGAATCAAACCATGACCTCCTGATTCATAGGTTGATGTTCAACCATTGAGCCATACCAGCTGGACTAAATATATATTTTTAAATGCATATAGCTTTTAAAACCATGTAGCCATTTTGTTCTAAATGTTTATAGTTACATAGAGTGTGGCAATCTACACTAATAAAAGAGTAAGATGCAAATTGACCATACCTTCGCAACACCACCAGCCAATCAGGAGTGAGTATGCAAATTAAAACAACAAAGCTGTTGGGATAAATTGCATATACAGGTGCCCCTCATTGCTCCCGGTCACTCGGATCCTCTGGGCAGCGTGGGAAGGCAGAAAAGCAGCTCCATACCTGAGCAAAAAGGCGGCTCCAGCCGGGGGAAGGAAGGCCCATTCTTGCACGGATATTCATGCATCGGGCCTCTAGTGGAAAAATGAAAATAGCATAAACTTCCTACCGTCCCCTTACCCACCCATACCCACAGCCCCCGTCTCAAATACTGCAAGTAAACAGAAATTTTGAGAACAAGTGCTGTGGAGCAGTCACCGTAATCAGGGTGGAAATTGATAAGGACATTTCATCAAATAATAGTTTCCTACTCAGTAGACAGGCCTTTTAGGAGTACGGCCACTGCTCTTTTTCTCCATTAGAGTTAAATATGTTTCTGAGAAAACAAAACCATCGATAGAACATTGCTTCTAGGAGAAAATGTCTACCCAGAATCCCCATACACCTGTAGTTTTTGGTAACCACGGGGTGACTTTTTTATTAGCAAATACAAATCATTGTTAGGCTTCAAACTTCTTTATTGTCCACAGGAACAATATAGGAGAGTTAATTAGTGTGTATTTCTATGTAAAATATAGAGCATGACTCATATAGATACCTCTATTTATAAAATGTATATTTCCATCCATAGGTATGCAGTTCGTGTGTGTGTGTGTGTGTGTGTGTGTGTGTGTGTGTGTGTTCATTTCTTGACAACTTAGGTGAGAAAGAGATCAGAACAGAAACTGTTGGCAAAGGTGTAGATTTGTTTATTTGCTAGGTGTTAGATAGACATAAATTTTCTAAGAAAAAATACCATCCCCCAAACCCAAAGAGGATAGAACAATTGCACTAGGCGTGATTTCTAGAAAATGAAAAGAAACATCTGCATGAACCATGATTTTAATTATACGACAGAGTGCTGTTAATAACTTTTCTGGAAGCCACAAACACAGCAGTGACACTCAATTCTGATGCAATCTTATAACCCAATGCAGTTTTTCTGCTGCCTTCAAGTTCTTATTGGCAGCAGAGGCTAGAGCATAATTAACTGTCCTGAAGCCCTAAGATGCTGTTTTCTGCGATTTTGCATTGGAGCATTTATATTTTACAGTATGGGCAAGCTGACTCGAATGTACTTCACCACAGTAACTCGTACTGCAAAATATTTACATTGTCCTTTTTTCAATTGAAAACCTTGTTAATAAAAATAGTATAAATATCGAAAATAAACAGCAATGGTGAGCTAAGAGCTACATAGAGCCCCAAGATACTTCAAGATATGCTAACGAATGTTTTGTCCAATACATTTCTCTTTGCTGCAATACACGTGTTGAAAAATGCTTCAGATTTCCTCAAGGTTCTCAATGGTGAGCACACTGCCCACTAATGATCAGCCCACATTTATTCAATTATTCACTTGCAATCAAGAAAAAATATATCATTCTTTTTATCTTGATAATTCGGCTCACACCACCTAAGTATATGTCTAAAGCATCAATAAAATTATAATTCACACATTCGCTGATTAAATGGGAGAAAATATCTTACTCGTGTTCTCTGTGATTTTCTTCATTTTACCAATAATATTACTCTTTTGCTATTCTTTTTAGCTTTTTTTCTATTTTTGCAGATGTCCCCCATTTCCATCCCTTTGCCCACCTCCACGCAGCCCCTGCCAGCGCTCCCCTGTCCTTCACCATTCTGTTGTCTATGTCCATGGGCTATGCTTATATGTTCTTTGACTAATCTGCTCATCTGCTTTTATCCATTGCCCCACATCGTACTCCCCTCTGAACTGTCAGTCGGTTCCATGCATCCATGCCTTTAGTTCTATTTTGTTTCTTG
>PVJN01013839.1:0-47972 GCA_004026805.1 Lasiurus borealis | reverse complement strand
AAAAATCTCTTCATAGGAACTCTGTACACTACGGGAGAGATGGCAATGTGTGAAATTCACCAATAACCTCGGAATGCTCTGGGAAGCTGGCAGCTTTGTATGCATTCTTACATGACAGGTCATAAACAAGTTTCCATTGTTGTTCCTGCTGGCTCAGTGAACACACTTTGAAAACCATTGATCTGTCATGAGGTCTAAGCAAGATATTTTTCAGAAGTCTTTAAGTGATATTAATGTGCAAATTGGCTTGAAAACCACAGTGCTAATGGTTTTAACCAATAATGATCTTTGTCTGGATCTTTTATTTCATTAGGGGTTACAAAATGATGTTTTTCTATATCAGTGCTTCCAAAGCATTAGCTAGAATTCTTCTTTAAAGAACTTCTCAAAGGGATTCTTTTAATGACCAAGTTTTACATTTCAAAAGGAGCCCTTAAATTCAATGTATGTGTAAATCCTCTTTCTAGGTATGCACATCTGAAAAAAGTATCAGAACAATATATGACAAAAGCATACTAGCTATCTCTGGAAATTATGTGTAATTATATATTTTTTTTCAAATTTCCTAATGTATAAATAGTATCTTCACAATCATACTATTGTATGATTGTGAATTTTTCATAATTTTTCATAATAATTTTTCATATGCTATGAAAAATTACTTCTTAATTGCCAAATAAAATGAAGATAAAAGTTTATCTTTCTCAAACATTTTTCCCTAAATGAAACATTTTTATTCTAGCTTTTATTTCTTTTGAATAAACAGTGAGTCAACTTGTTTCTTACAAAAATTCAAAAAAAAATCAAATAAATAAAATATAACACACCTCAAATGAGTATATCTGGAGGATTTTGCTTTGGAAGCTTGGAGAGTGAGAAACTTACTTAACACTTAATTTTAACAGGCTTTGGAGACATATACCTGGGGTCAAGTCAAGTGACCTAATTTCCTATTGATCCTAACCAAGAAACTCAAAGTTTTTTATAGTAGGATATATTTTCCTAGCATATTAGGCACATTTAGGGAATGGGAATAATATTAGGCCTGTGCACAATGTTTATCCAGATGTAAAGTGAAAAAAGTCTGGAGCCTTAAGATGATAATTTTCAAATGTACTAAAATAATTAGCCAGAGTGCATACAATAGGCACTGGATGCCTTTGAAGAAGATTTGAGTCTAGGGGTTTTATACTCCAACTTGGACTTTATGGAATAAACACTGAATGGTGAGATTATTATGATCTCTGAATGCATCTGGCCACTGGCCACTAAGGATATAATATCTAATAAAAGAGTAATATAAAAATTGACTATCACTCCAACACACAAGATGGCTGCCCTCATGTGGACACAATATGGCTGCCACAAGATGACCATCAGGGGAGGGCAGTTGGAAGGGACCAGGCTGGCACAGGAGGGCAGTTAGGGGCAACCAGGCCTGCAGGAAAGGGCAGTTGGGAGTGTCCAGGCATGCAGGAGAGGACAGTTGGGGGTGACTAGGCTTGTAGGGGAGACAGTTGGAGGGAACCAAGACTGCAAGGAAGGACAGTTAGGGGCAACTAGACTGGCAAGGGAGGTTAGTTGGGAATGACAAAGCCAGCAGGGGAGGGAATTTGGGGGTAACCAGGCCTGTAGGGGAGGGCAATTAGGTGTGACTAGCCTGGCAGTGGAGGACATTTAGGGGCAATCAGTCTGGCAGGAGAGCAATTAGGTGTCAATCAGGTTGGCAGGGGAGTGGTTAGGAGGTGATCAGACTGGCAGGCAGTAGTGGTTAGGAGCAATCAGGCAGGCAAGGCAGGAAGGTAAGTGGTTGGGAGCCAGTAATCCTGGATTGTGAGAAGGATGTCCCAGACTTAAGAGGGTGCAGGCTGGGCTGAGGGACACCCCACTTCCCCAGGCACAAATTTCATGCACCAGGCCTCTAGTTAGAAATAACAGCAGCCTATAGATTATCCTGGAGTAACAATTTTGAGATACAGAGTAGGTCTTTTTTGCAAAGTTGATAATATGCCCTTGATATATAGAGAGAAGAGAAGCGATCCATACAATGAGATTGGCCAACAGCAGCTTTGTTAAACAGTAGTCTTGCTATTACGGTCTCAGGGTAAAAAGAATTATTATCATGTAGTCATATCTTTAGTCATCTCAGAGAGATCAACAAGTAATATTGCAACATTTTCAGGTTTGCATGTGTAAGCTAATATATATGTATTTAATATATTAGAGTGAACTGGTAGATTATTGAGATATATTGTTTTAATTTAAATTATTTGAATGTGCTTTGTGGAAGGGCTATTACCAACACTTAGAACCTCTTAGAATTAAGAGTATCATTCTATATTACTGCATCCCTGATGCACTAATTACAGAAACACTCTGAGCAGTTATTTAAAATATAGGAGCAATTTAGAGAGTTAAATACAGAAAAACATCATCAAACTATGCATTTTCTTGCTCTTATGAGTTTCACATTCAATGTTTTCTTTATATCATAATCTTTATTTCTCATCTATTCAGTAACCCGGGAGTCATGTAAGAAAATACTCCACAGTGTTGTCTTTAATTATCTTTCTCTCAAGGTAAAAAAACATAAAAAGGTTCAGCTTTGTGTTAACTAATGTATTATGCCTTATTTATGTATGCATCTCATATTTCTCAATTGTAATGATATTTTAAAATAGCTTTCTAAATTTTCTTTAATTTGCTTTTGAAAGTCAATTTTTAAAACTTATTTGAGAATATTTAAAGTATGTGGTATATTTGAAACTTACAAAATTTATGAATATAGAAATTATTTTATTTCCAAATATAGAAAATATGCCTTATTTAAACCTACTGCAGAAACAAAATCAATAAAGATAATACCATTTTTCTAGATAAAGAATGACAATATGTAGCTAAGCAACATGAATGATGCTCATTGTGCTACATGTGTACATATGTTCTTTTGTATTTATCAAATTATTTATACAAAATATTTTAAAATAATTTCTACAAAAAATATCTGAAAACTTTTACATGTTATCTCTGTGGTGCAGGATCAATGTAACATTTACTTTATTCATTTCTGAGGAGTTTTAATTTTCAAAAATAAACAAAATATCTATATTTATTTTTTTAAATATATATTTTTTTATTTGAGAGGGAGAAGGAGAGATAGAAACATCAATGATGAGAAAGAATCAATGATGAGCTGCCTCCTGCATGTCCCACACTGGGGATCAAGCTTGCAACCCAGGCATGTGCCCTGAGCAGGAATTGAACTGTGAACTCCTGGTTCATAGGTCAACACTCAACCATTGAGCCATGCCAGCAAAATATCTATTTTTAAAATGACACAGAGATGTAAAAAAGATAAAGAGGATAGTAAATGCTCAGCCAGAGTGTTCTAATGAAAAGCCTAAGGAAGGGAACTAGGACCATGAAGGGAAACAGTAAAATACTGTATAGAGAATATAGTCAATAATACTGCAATAAATTTTTATGTATATTTTTTATTGATTTCTGAGAGGAAGGAAGAGGAAGAGAGAAAGAGAAATATCAATTACAAGAGAGAATAATTGATTGGCTGCCTCCTGCGTGCCCCCTACTGGAGATTGAACTTGCTACCCAGGTATTTGCCCCTGACAAGAATCCAACCTGGGACCCTTTAGTCCACAGGCTGACACTCTAGACACTGAGCCAAACCAGTAGGGCATACTGAGATAAATTTTTATAGTGCCTGATAAGTACTGAAAATATCCAAGGGGAAAACTTTATAAATTACATGAGTGTCTAACCATTATACTGTACACTTGAAACCAATACAAAATAATATTGGGAAAAATTATCATTGAAAAATAAATATAAATTAAAAATGTATGTGTCAAAACCAAAAGCCAAATAGTGTCAGAGAAGGCTGTAAAAACAAAGGTTTTATAGCACAAAAAGAGAAGAGGGTAGAGGTTGAGTAGTCATGGGAATAAATGCAGTAACATAAACATGCCACACACATAGAGCACTACTGGGCAGTCTTTATAAAAGAGGGTTAAGGTAGACACTGGGATGGGCCCCAAGGAAAGTATCCAGTTGATGGTAGCATTCTATTTCTTTTTAAAAAAATAAATTTGATTGACTTTTTATAGAGAGGAAGGGAGAGGCATAGAGAGTTAGAAACATCAATGAGAGAGAGACATCGATCAGCTGCCTCTTGCACACCCCCTACTGGGGATATGCCTGCAACCAAGGTACATGCCCTTCACCGGAATCAAACCTGGGACCTTTCAGTCCGCAGACCGACACTCTATCCACTGAGCCAAACCGGTTTCGGCAGCATTTTATTTCTTGATACACATTTAAATAACATAAAGATACTTCAAGTGAGGACTATGATTTTTTTTCCTTTAAAAGAAATCCATATTTATTAATTGGCTTTGGTGCATTTGGAGGAAAATGGATTTGAAAACAAAAGGCATGAGAGAGAAAGTTTTGAAATCCGTATCCCTAGCACTTGTCATTTGCTTCCTATTACTGGAAATTAATTTTTTATATGCTATGTTTTCTTTTTTTCAAAACTAATTTTCTTTTTGTAAAAATTGCTTGCAATAAATTTATTCCCATGATTTATTCAGAAATATAAAGTCATAAAATTCTATTTTTAATCCCGATGAGTCTGATCTTAGAATACAGTTGGATCTTAGAATACACCAATGCATAGAGATCCCATGATGTCACAATTGAATATTCACACTTCCCAGTCTATCAATTATGTGTGTATCCATCACTGAAGAAATATTTAATAGGAGCCAGGTATTGTTCTAAGCAATGGAGAGTCAGGATTGTCAATACTTATATGTAGCATATAGAACAATACAAATCTGTTATTCAAGGGACATTTTTAGAAGCTGAAAGCCTTGCTGTTGCTATTATCCACTTTCTGTCAATTGTAAGGACTGATTTTTGAAATAAGTCTAGTTTCTGAGAGGGCGATAAAAGGGCTATAAGAATTTGGGAATTTTCATAATAAAATATTTAGGTTTAATATACCATGATCATAATTGAGTCAATCTGTACTTCAGGAAGAGTGGCAATGGGTTAATAAAGTGACATATATTTATTTTTCAGAAAACATAGGTATACTAAAAAAGCTGTAGCATAAAATTTGCTGAAGAATGTTCAACATAATGTTATCTATTTGTATTTCTGTGTGGTGGAGTTATATATGATTTTACTTTCTTCTGAGTGGGCCTCTAATTTTAAATAAAAAGACATTAATTGCTTTTGTAATAAGAAGAAAACAGAAATTGTAAAGTAAAAAGTCCTAAAACTAAGTTTAATAATGTGCTAACGGACCTGCTTGTATCTGTGATAATCAATATTACCATGTTTAGACTGAACCGCAGAAAACCATATTTCCTGACTCTTCAACCAGGAAAAAACCAGACAGTAAATGATTTTTTGATTAATATATTTCAGCTTAATAAAGGCATTCCTACATAGTGTCTTGCACTACATTTGGCTTATTTAATATAGGAAAGTATAGATTTTTGTGCATTCCCTTCTAAATTGCATTGGACCCAAAAATAAGTGCAGTAGAAAGATGTCATTAAAATAGGAATAATGAAGCATGTGGTTAAAACTGTAAGCGTTGTTGGTAAGTGAAAATGTAGTACAGAAGTGACTTTCCTGCTGAACAAACCATAACTCTCTTGCAGGGCACAGAAATGTGATGGTGTCTATTTACTTACAGAGAGACATTACATTTTAGTATGTTGAGGTTCACATTTCTCTCTGTGAAGCAAATCAAGTTTCTCACATGTACATCTGCCATTTGATATTCAAATGAAGCATACAATTCCTTATTCATATAGTACAGATATTTAAAAATTAATTTAATATCTTTAGATAGTCAAAAGTTCTTATTTAGAAAAAATTATCACTGAGAATTACAGTATTTCAGAACTGAAAATAGACTTTGAATTCATCAACTATAATTTCTTCATTGTTGAGATGAAGGCAATGGTGATTGAGAAATTAGGTGGTTTATTCAAACTCATCCTATCTAATAAAAGAGTGATATGCAAATTGACTATCATACCAACACACAAGATGGCTACCCCTATGTAGTCAAAGATCCTGCCCCCATGTGGACACAAGATGGCCACCACAAGATGGCCAGCAGAGGAGGGCAGTTGGGAAGAACCAGGCCTGCAAGGAGGGCAGTTGGGAGGAACCAGACCTTCAAGGGAGGGTAGTTGTGGGCTATCAAGGTCAGCAGGGGAGGGCAGTTGGCAGGGGGTGGGGGGACCAGGCCTGCATGGGAGGGCAGTTAGGGGTGACCAGACCTGCAGGGGAGGGCAGGTAGGAGCAAACAGGCTGGCAGGGGAGCAGTTAGGCATCAATCAGGCTGGCAGGGAAGTAGTTAGGGGGTGATCAGGCTGGAAAGCAAATGTGGTTAGGGGCAATCAGGAAGGCAGGCAGGTGAACAGTTGGGATCCAGTAGCCCTGGATTGTGAGAGGGATGTCTGACTGCCCTGTTAGGCCTTATCCTACTGGGATTGGGCCTAAAAGGGTAGTTGAACATCCTTAAGGGGGTCCCAATTGGAGAGGGTGCGGGTTGGGCTGAGGGACACCCCCAATGCATGAATTTAATGCACAGGGTCTCTAGTATAAATGATTAAAGGCAGAGTTCAATTTTGAACCTTGTTCTTCTATCCTTAGCCTGGTATATTTCAAATGTTAGAAATAGCGAAAACATGTTTGATAAAAGGCACGAGGTCACACTAAGAAAATGGCTAGTTCCCAGTATAAAAGGACATTTCCTGTGTATCTAAATTCATTTAAATATAATATTTCTATAATTTAATCATAGTACTTTCTGATATCAATAAGCAGTTTTTTAGTACCTATTGGGCACCTAAGAAATCTTATTGTTCTTATCAATAATATCAATATATAATTTCTGGACCATGCCTTACAGAAGTGAGTATCTTATTTAGGAGATAAAATATACAATTAGGAAATTGGTATGGTATCTGATAATATACCACAAAAAGCTAACTGAATATATGCTAATAACAGAATGTATAGTTCTCAACCTTTCTAATGCTGCAACCCTTTAATGTAGTTCCTCATGTTGTGGTGAAACCCAACCATAAAATTATTTTTGTTGCTACTTCATAACTGTAATTTTGTGACTGTTATGAATTGTAATGTAAATATCTGTGTTTGCTGATAGTCATAGGCAAACCTGATAGCTGTTTTCAAGTTGTGGATCGTGAGGATCGCTTATTACAGATTGTCTTCAGAAGGAAATGCTGGAATTATTGGGAATGATTCTGTGATGAATCTAGAACTGAGGTAGTGCTGGGAAACTGATAAATTTTCAAGGTGATAGAAATGTCTCGTGGGAGAGAATATTTCAGATGTATTAGTAAAAGTAAGATAGATAAAGCCAGAGAGGAAAGTTAGAGATGTAGCTGAAAAGGTAATGAAGCCATTTGGGTAGGATTGTGTCAGGACCTGAGCCAAAGAACAGACATAAAGAGACAAAACTAAAAACCAGGGGGAAGGGAAATTAGATAGGACAAGGAAATTAGACAGGACATGAAAAAAAATTTAAACAAACCTTAACAATGATTCATTATCACTCATGCATTCAGGGAAGATAAAACAAATCAGAACAAAACAATAAAACAGGTGTCCTATGTTAAAATAAGTCAGCTCACTGAATCCTAGCTCTTTATTTTCCTAATCATGATTGATAATCTGACTATAATATGACAAAAACCACTCAGTTTAGAATTTTCTCTCTGACATTACTGTCAAGACCATAAGCTAGTTTTTATGGAAGAAGCCAATCAAGTCAAAGAGACTGAGATATAAGGAAGAAAGTGTATTTTTTAGAATATTGGGGGACATTTAGTATATAGAGCAATGATTTTACCTTCAAATGGGCATAAAAATGATCTTAAGGATTTTGCTGTCACTATATACAGTATTTCTCTTTTATAGCAGAGGAATGAGGCACTAACCCATTAAAGCAATCTTCCAAATTCAAAACCCAAACTTAAAAACATGATCACTTTCTTTAGTTGATGGCCAAGAAAACAAACAAATTATACAAGGTGGTTAATAACTCTACCAACCAGAAAACTTCCTATGCCAATTAATTTTCAATTTTGAGTTGTTGTTCATATCATACCTTCCCAACTCCAAAATTTAATTCCTACTCTATTTCCTTGTGAGAGATAACATCATCAACCTTAAGTAATCATGCTTTGGTCATAGGTTTGGTCATAGGGGTAACCAGGGAGACAATGTAAGCCATCTTTACAAATAACACTCTATAAGAGATGAAAATCAGTTCAGGCCTTAGGAAAGTTCTGGGAGTGGTTTATCTAAATTAGTTGAAGTAAATTGCATTCCTTAAAAGAACAATCTCTATTTTTCTCTTTTGAATTGTTACCTTAAGTCCCTTCTATAATTCTATATTTTCTCCCATATTTTCACCCTATGACTTGTAGGTGCACAACAATTTCATAGACAAACCTGCCTAGGCCAGTACAAACTCTTGAGGGTCACCAGCCTGCCTGGCATACAAATACTACAGATGAAGTTTTAACTACTCATTAGAGAGCAACAATTTTCAACTCATCAGAGTCATCCAGATCCCAATAAAGCCCACATTCAGTATGGAAAAGTATTTTTGTTTGTTTTTCAGAGGAAAATATTTGTTACCATAATGAGACCATTGTGGTAACCTAGTTATTAATAACAGGAAAGGAGCAGAGGGAAGGCCAAAATTATAGGCATGTCATTTAGGCAGCTTCACCAGGAAGCGAAAGCTTATGTTCTCTAGGGAATCACCACTCTATTCCCTGAGAAACTCTGGGGGAAGGGACTGAACAGGGAGAAGAAAGACACATGCCCAGTAAATTTGGGGTGACATTGGGAAGGCACTTGTTTTTCAGTCATACTGGGAACAGGGCATTGGATAGAATGGATGTGGCTACTGCAAGGGCTGGAAATTTGGGATATTTAGCCCCCTGAACAAAAGAGCACACCCTCTGGGACTCTTGCTTGTTCTTGGCTCTTGGCATGTGGTGTTTTACTCTTGGCTTGTAGGGGCTGCTGCTTCCAATATTTGCTCACAGCCATGTGGACGTCACACACAATGGACTAATGGACTGCAACTATCTTGTTGCTGAATGGAACCCAGCTGCAACATGGAACTGAAACTTTTGACACTGGCTCTGCTTTTAGCTCAACTGAAATACCAATCACACTTCTTTTATAACCGGAATTGGACTTTCAAAACACAGAGATGCAATTCCACACAAATAAAAGTAACTCATTCTCCTGTGAAAATCTCAGAAAATTATTTTTCTTGAGATATTATAAGGACTTCCTCCCCAGTATTCAGTGTGGAAATGAATACTTCAATTTCTCCAATAACAATAGAAATTACTAACTTTCTTGAGGATTCCTGTGTATATTTATCAGGGTCATTATGAGAAGAAAAAGGAACAACACAAAAAAGTTGTGTCCAACTACCTTTTGTTAACAATGAAAATGTCCATTTGGAAAAGTGTGGTTAGTAACCACCTCAGCCTTGAAACTGACCCTAACTGATTAACTTTGGACCCTTTTCTAGACAGTACTGTCTTCATTCCCCACTCCTGAGTTTTCAAAAACTGTGATTCTTTGCATTGCTATGCAGTTAGAAAAGTATGTGCTTAGTACCAGTGGTCTGCTAGGGCCAGCTAACATTGCTTCATGCTGGTTCATGACTCCCAAGAAAGGATTATTACTTTTGTGAGACACTGGTTAAACATGGCTATTATTAAAGTTAAATTACACAAATGTACAATTAAATAAAATATCTTAGTAAAAAGATAATATGGCCCTAGCCTGTGTGCCAATGAGCTTTGGCCTGCACAGCAAAATGTCAGGAGGTTGCTTCCTGTTCAAGGGCACGTACCTGGTTTGTGAGTTTGGTCCCTGGCCTGGTCAAGAAGTATGCAGGAGGCAATGGATCCATGTGTTTCTCTCATATCAATCTTTGTTTTGTTTTGTTTTTTCTCTCTCTCCCCTTCTCCTTGCCACTTCCATTGTCTCAAAAAATTAATGATAAAAAATATCCTTGGGTAAGAATTAAAAATAAAACAAAACCACAACTGACAGAAATAAAAGGCAATTTGTACCCAACTCTCACTTCCTAATTCTATACATATAAAAGTCTAAGCAACCAAACAACCTAACAGCCAGTGGCTATGATGCGCACTGATCACCAGGGGGCAGTCACTCAATGCAGGTGGTGTTCAGTACACTCCCAAAGCAGGAGCACTGATCAGCTGACGAACCCTTCCTGGAGGCCCACCAGCCCAGCAGCAGCCACTCAGTCCCTCAGGAGTCCTGCAGGTCCAATCTCCGGAGAACAGACCAGGCACTGACAGACCAGTGCCACTAGCAGGATCCTGACAGCGCCCTGGGCCTCCTGGAAGTCAGCCTCAGGCACCAAAGCCGCTTCCCCTCCCTGGATGCTCAGCAAGGAAGAAAGATATGAAGATGGCCACCTGGTGGCTCCCAACAACCGGCATGAACATCAGTGAAATGGATCTGGATCCTGGGCTGCAAACATAAGGCTGCCTGCCCATAAGGCTGATCATGCAGGCCCTCCCCAACCCCTTCAGGTGGGTGCCATACACAGGCCTCGTGGCTGGCAAGTGCTGCTATGGCAGCGCAAACCTCTCGGATCAGGACTGACTGGGCACCAGACGCAGCAGGTGAGATGGGGCTGGGAGGAGCAGGAGTAGCACGCAGGAGCAGTAGGAGCGGCAGACAGCATTGGACTATGGGTTTCGGCCCATTCCCCTCAGGCCACCTTGAGGGACCCCATCTGTGCATGAATTTGTGCACCAAGCTTCTAGTTACTTGATAACATTTTATTATGTAGGCTCTTGATATTATTTATTCTTTTGTATCTGTATGGTAGAAATATTTTATAGGGTATATTACTGCATATTTCTTCACAACTCTGCACTCAGTAATGTCACATTGGTAGCTTGACATTAGCCATGTTAGAAGTATTTGTCCTCCAAACTGGCAAACAACAACAAAAATCAGAGCTCCCCTCTCCCTCCCCTAAGTGCTTGTTAAACATTTACTAGCACATCACTAGTAAAGATCCATCATTTTAAAAGCTTACCCATGGAGAAGAATAAAGAGTATGTCAATTTAAAATTCAGCTTTTTTTTTTTTTTTTTGGTGTGTGCATGATAATCACCAGAATGATTTTCTCTGGTTCAGGAGCCTTTCTAGTAAATAAAAGCTATCTTTGTGCACAATTCTTAGTTAATATTATTAAGCATTTTATCAAGACATTTTGTTAAAACATATTTTACTATATAGATGAACAATTATACGGCAAGTTTAACAGTGATAATTTATAATATATAGGACTAATGGTAAAGTTTTGAGAATGAGATAAAAACTCATCAATCAATTAGGAGTTTTACCCTTCCTATCAAGCTATTTTATTGCATGAGATAAGAATAAAGAAATAACCCTATTTAGGACACTTTATGTAGAGTGAATTCACAGTTTTCCAGTGGAATTATGATGAATCAAAGCAATCCAGTTCAACTCAAATTTTTGTTGTGAATTTTAAACATGATATCAGTAATTTGTAGTAATTCTTTGCTTTTATGTTATTCTCTTTTTAAAAATATGTTTTTATTGATTGTGGATAGAGAGGAAGGGGAAGGGAGAGATGGAAACATCAACTAGCTGCTTCCAGCATGCTCCCTAATAGGGATGGAACCTGCAACCTGGGCAGGTGCCCTGACCAGGAAAGGAACCAGGGAACTTTTGGTGCAGAGGATGAAGTTTAACCAACTGAGCCACATAGACCTGGGCAAAAATAATTCTCTTTTTAAGTACTAACCTTTCTTCCCTCAACCCTGTTATTTTTTGGGGGGATAGGGAGTGGGGAATAGTGCGGGCTTTGAATGTCTACATTATTGCTTAAAGATACAATTTACTTTATTGTCATTCAGCAAATGGGTAGGTGCCTTATCTCCCATAGTCTTTCTAAGCTTTAATAGTGCAAAGTGCTCAGCGGTGGGGTCAGGAAGAACTGGAACAAATCCCTTCTTTGCTACTTATTAGCTGTCTAAACTCTGAGCCTCAATTTTCTTATCTATAAAACGGGCATATCACCTGGTATCTAGCTAGAGTTGTTGCAAACCTGGGTAGTAATGCAATAAAGCTCCACATCCCAAGTCAGTATCTGGCACATAATTCATTTTATTTAAATAATATATAGTGTTATACTCCCATGATACTAAATATGGAAGATAATACTCAGTAAATTATTGTATCATATTAAATTGTTATGGTTATTTAGTCTTCTCTCTTATTCATTAGCACAGGAATTTTCAAAACATATCTTCTTTTGAAAAATAAACATGATGCCTAGTAGGAAAAAATTCAATTCAACAACTGGGATATGTAAGGTTCAGTTAAATCTGTTTGAATCAGTACCAGTTGAAATGTATGTTGTGCTTTTTAGGATTTTATTGACTCAAGTAAAGGAAACAATGTTTTTTTTTTATAATCTAGTATGCATTTTTTAAAGGTTGTGTCATGCACTATTTAATCTAAAACTGTATAGTTTCTAGAGCTTCTATTTTATATAGAAAAATGCATAAACGTTTTGACATTTTTAGGTAAAAATATTTGAGGAGGATGAGGAAGATGAGTATGAAGAAGATAGGAATGTCTACCTTATCCATAATCAGTGGCTTTATGAAAAACCTGCCTCCAGCAGGCATACTAGGATGGTCTTATTTAAAATAATCCCACAAGGGAAAAGATGAAGAAAATAATGTCTGACTTTAAATAAGAGATAGTATATTTTCAAATAACTGACATTTCAACCACACTTTTATTTAGTGAGAAGAAACTTGAACAAGAAAGTTCACTTTCTATTTTTACCCAGGATACCTACTGCTTATTTCATTTTCAGCACAACCCATTTGTGAGAGATTCTGGGTGGTTGTGTGCACAGCTCACTTAGGTAGATATCAGATCAACTTCAATTGTTGTTTCTCTTTTTTCTCATTGTTAATGGAGACACAGAGGGATTTGCAGACTTCAGGGAGTAGTGCTATTTCCACCCCTGAATGATAGAGGTGGACTTGTAACAACAACAGATTTTAAATCTGTCTATGAAATGAGGTCAAATTAAAATATATCAACTATATACTAGAAAACAGGTGGATATATCAACATTTAAGAGAAGTGGAGGTTTTCTCTGGATGTTTTAAAATAATTTTATTTTTCTAAAACCATGACTACTAATTTACTTCCTAGTCCATTTTTAATTGTTTCTTGAGTTTATATGCTATTTCTTACTGCTCTATGTGTACAGTTAATTTTTTTTCTAACCCATAGATATTTTAGTTTGAGTGAATGTTTGCCACAAAGACTACTTTGAAAACGTATCAAGAGACATTGTTCAGAAACAGAGTAAGAGTTCTGTCCCAGTTTTTGTTGGGGTTTTATATGGATGATTCTTATTAACACAATTTGTTCTTAAAAAATCCTTAAAAGTAATGAATTATGTGGAAAATAATAGTTATATTTAACTCTGTATAATGGAAGTCAGTCCACTATAGCAACTTTAGGGGTAATATGATCAGCTAGATGATATCTACATGTGGAAACAATAAACTAGTTGGTTATGTTTCACATATCTGTGAGTTCCCTTTAAAAATTCCATTGCAATAAGGCTAAAAATTGTTCCTTGGTTCTACATTTTCTTCACCCACTCTTCAATGGACTAGCAAACCAAGACTATTTGCATCATAATTAGCAGCTGCTTTTAAAAATACCTTTTATTTTAATAGATCATCTCACATTTTTTCCATGACAAATATTGCTATTCTATAACCTCTTTTTAGCAATTAATTAAAAATCAGAACAATCATTTGAAAGCATGAAAGACAGCTCAGGCCATGGAGAAAGATGTAAAATACCAATGTCCCTGAGATGGTTAAGATTGGATAATTTTCTCTTCCCAGCTTCAAAGAAAACTTCATTTTTTTTCCTCCTGTGATTTATACTTTTGCTGATCTACTGAAAACATGACATGACCAATTACATTTACTTCTGCAAATCTGATAGCTCACATCTACTTATCATTTAGACCATGCCATTGGCACTGTTTAGGGGAAATTAATGTTGCTGTAAACAAAATTAGGTTTCATCATCAAAGTTACACCATGGTTACAATTAGTTGTGGATCTTACAATCCATGTCAGACTATTTTAAACAAAATACCTTAGTGTTTAACATGCACAAACACATTTTTGCATTTGATGTGCCAAATTGAGTATTTTAATAAAAATATTGTATGCAAAATTTTGAAGGCTGTATGACATTGGGGAACAGATCATTTACTGCTTCATTTTTCTACAGACAAATCCAATTGATATAATGGAGTCTCTAGATAATTTGATGTTTTTTCTCCTTTGATATTTTAGAGTATAGGCCAGTATAACACTGTTAAGGACAAAAGGAGTGTTTGAGGTGAGTTAGTAAAGGTTGAGAAAAGTTCATATGTGTGGTCTATTTTCAATCATCTGAAAGAAAACAAATATTGGTGTTCAAGAATTAGGGGCCACATGGGAGAATTCGAAAATACTTCAAAAATAAATGTAATTCAATAAAAGTAAACAATGTCAAATAACTAGCACACTGCAAGCAATCTCGCAAAAAGCAAGTATGAGACAGAAAGAAAAATTTTGATAAGAAAAAAAGTGCTAGAGTTTTCTGGAGAAAATGTTTAAATAATGTACATTAAAAAAAACTAAATAAGTAAATAAAAAATACTACATGCTCATTTATTTTGTTTAATTGGTAAAAAGGTAAATTATCATATTTAGGTTATATTTACATAGGCAAGAATGCCAAGCAGTACATACACAAGAATGCTGAATAAGTGGGGAAAAAACATATTTTTGGAGGAAGGGTCTCTCTAAGCAGTTTATTTGATAAAAGTTCTTTAATTGTTAAGACTGCTCATTGAAAATGACAACCTGAGACTGTTAGCTAAACTTTGATACTTCATTTTGAAGGAACCCTTGAGTAAACTGACCCTGCAGACACAGGAAAACTACTCACCAAACATATATGCAATTGTTGCACCAAGAAATACCTTAGAGGTAAATCGCTATAAAGCAAATGATGTGACTAAATTTTCAAGGGGAATATAGTAAGGTTAAATCAGTAGTGTTCAACTATAGCATGAGATTTGTATTTCCTCCAGATCAGTTCTAATCATATATCAGAAGAATGCCATCTATTCAGGAAGTACTAAAAATGGGTAAGGTTACAGAGACGAATTACTCCATGTTCAAACAGTTTCAGGGCAGTGAAAAGTCAGTTTCAGTATGCAATGTATTATAACATGAGCACATTTATCCAATCATGGATCTGAATAGCTAAGAAAACCCACTGATGGCAAGAGGCAGAAGGCTACATGGTGCCCCTACAGAACAGGCAAGTTATCTTTTAGGAAAAAAGTTGGCTGAAGGACAGTGGACTGTTGAGCATGTGGGTGAAAAAACAGACAGAAAAAACTTAATGAATGAAAAGAATAAAATGTATGAAAATATGTGGATATCAAACACTTCTCATGTTAAAAATATAAAAGCAAAAGAGTGTTATCTTGGAGGAGATGATAGATAATGAAGAACCAATTAAGATGCTATTGCCAGAATAAACACTATTCTATTGCTGTTAATTTTGAATGGTGTGGTTACTTCATAATTTAACAATCTAAAAAAGCCTTTTCAATTTAAAGTGTATTTCAAGATATATAGTTCCTCCCTCTAGCCCTTGATTTTTCTTAGGGTTTATTTATAATAATATGTCAGACATTTGACATAAAAATATGTCAGCATTTTTACCGTCTTCATCTTGCTTATTGAATGCTCATAGTATAATGCAACATGGTTCTCTGTCCTCTGTGCTTCCTGCAAGTTGGATGCTGGATCAAAGACTAGATCAGACACAGCTCCATCCCTTTGGATAGAACAAGTGTGGTTGTAGAAGTGGTGTGTTTGAGGACACAAGCACAATGGGGAATACCATCTTCTGGGGCTCTAGTCAAGAGGAAGAAAAGATAAAACAGATTTTGAATATCAAAGACCAAAAGAAAACACCTTTCATCTAGATACAGTTTTCCTGGGGAGCCATGAGATGCTATTCTGAATCAATGCTCAGGATGCAATTTGACCAACCTCATGAGCAAAAGAGGGAGATCCCTGTGGTCCAGGTTCTCTGCTTTCCTTTCCGTGGGAAAGTGTTTAGTCTGTAGGGATCATGATTTGAAATACATATTTTTGTGTGCCTGGAAAGGAAATATGGATGAATTAAATATGACAAAACTGCCATCCTTTACTCCACTAGAAAACCACTCTGGAATTCTACATGTAAAAATGTAAATGTTTGCAAGGAGTCTCTTCTTTAAAAAAAAATATTACTTTATGACTGTCAGCATATTTGAAAAATAAAGATCTTCTCCAACTTTTGAAGCTAACAGAATCTGTTTCTTAGTAATTGTGTCAGAGGTTTAAAAACTGTTGCTCTCAGTTTTTTCATTAACATTTAAGAATCTGTTTCTTTTTTGAGTCTGTCAAAGGCTTTTAACAAATTGGAAGTGTTGCTCATTCAGTTAGATTTTTTTCCCCCATGGATGAACATGATACAACAAATCTGTTTTGGTGTCTTTAAAATCAGACTTTTGGCTAATTACAATAGTTAAATATTGGTTGCTCTCTTTAAGGCTTTCAGATTGTCTTTTGAAATGGAATTACTCTTGTGTTTGCAGCCATGTGGCAGGGCATTGGTTTCATAAGAAACAACTGGCCTAACAGTTTTCCACATACTCAACTGCTCAGTTCAGAACTATTAGAGTACAATCAGTGAATTGTGAATTGTTACTTAGAACACTCCCAACATAAAATGGTTCTAAAGGGGTTCCTGGGATAAGAAAAAAAAGCCATTTTTGAGTATTGTCAGATGTAAATAATTAGAACACTCTTATTCCTATGTTTTAGATTTTATTTATAGTTTCTCTAGTGTGGACATCTGAATTTTTTTTTTTGGCGGGATGTACATTAAAAAACTTCACTACGGGTGTATAATTGATGAATTATATGGAAAATTATTATGTTAGCAAATACATATATACATATATATATACATATACAGTATATATATATTTCATTATAGTCTTTTTATACTTATATATTCAATTAACTGTTTACAAATAATTTCTGAAAACTTATACTGGTTGGAAAATCATTCACATAGAATTCTAATATTTTTTAAATAATTTTATTTACTGTTTTCAGCATCAAAGTGTCCAGAAAAAAAATGATATTGACACAAGAAACCAGATATGCTAAATTCTTCTAGAGTTGGCTATTTTAGCCACATTGTCTTCAAATCCATAATTTCCTAAGCCCCCAAAACACCTCTAAAAGCAAATAACTACAAAATTCAAAATGAATCTGATAATTAGAGTTTAACTTCATAAACATTTAGGATTAAATTGAAGATTTATCTTGCATCAGCATTCTATAATTTAACCAATTTCAATTTCTAAAGGGAACTCAAGTGATACATGTTATTTTCAAACGATAAGTCCTTTTAAAGAAAAGTAAGAGCCATGAGAAATATTAGCCAGTATGAATTATAAACAATATTCACATCATCATCATCATCATCGTCATCATCGACATCATCATACCTCAGTGTGATAAGCACAATATTCTATTTTAAAATCAGATAAAACTAGATATCTTTCCTACTACAGTATTGAATTCAGAGGCTATAACACTATATTATGCATAGATTAGTCACACTAGTAAAATAAGTTGTAAGATATCAATTTTTACTGTCAAATAAATGACACATCAGGTAAAGACATCTAGTTCCCACCTTGAATGTAATATATTATCACTTGATTGCTGTGACTCAAATTATATTACTCATCATTTGTATGAATTGCTTAAAAATTCTAAAAATAATTGTAACAATTATCTCATGACGATCTGTCAAATAGTGCCATACAGATGTAACAGGAAAGAATTCAAGACATGTGTTACAATATTTTAAAGAAAAGAAGTCAAAATCTCAGTTAAATTTTTATTCATGCTTTCAAAACACTGCATATCCAATTCTCCTTTCTCTCTCAGAACTCTGGTCCATAGAATAAGCTGATATGTGTTTTCAGTATTCTCTTCTAGCTGTTATTCTTACTAAGTTAGTTCTTCCTTTCTTTTTCATTTTTTCCCCCTTCTCAGTCTTGTTAATGCAAATCTCTTCCTATTTTCTTTCTTCCTAATTAGTCCAAATGTTTCTTAAAGACAGTATCTGATTCATCTTTGGAAATCTGGTTCCCAAAATGCACTAGTCTTTTTAGGAACTCAATCAATGCTTGGGTAAAGAGAGCTAGTTAACAATAGTTCAGACAAATAGCAAGGATCTGCACTATCATTAGGTCTAGTCATATCAATAATTTTTGAAAACATTGGATGTGATAGATACTAAAAAGGAGTAGTTTTGATATATAATTATGTACAGTATTTGTGGATATATAACAACAATAGCTAATAATAATTGGTAGTAGATACTAGCATATACTATGCGTTATCCAGTATTTCACTTGATCCCCAAAACAACTCATGTTGTGGCTACTATCTATACCTTAATTACAATGAACTTATGCAAATGTTAAGAATTTAAGCCTGTATACTTAACAGAATACAATTGGAAGAACTATGAAATATCAGAGGAGGAAATTGTTTGAATAAGTATATAATATCTCTATCATTATATTAACATTTTTCATTAAACATGAGTAATGGTAAACTTTATATGTAATGTCTACACAGAGCAATCTCTTTAAGGTACAGATATCCTAAAACTGATAAAAAAAATAAAGAAGCATAAAACAAATATAACTACTTCACAATTTAGTCTAGGATTAACATTGACTTTTTCTAAGACAGGCATTACCTGTCACCATAGTCATCAGGGAACTCCAAGGATCATGAAAGTCATTTGAAATGGTGACTCAATTACAGTGGTACCTCAAGATAAGAGTTTAATTCATTCTGTAACCTTGAGGGGTGGAAAATTATGAGACGCTCGAGTCGCGGTAAACTGGTGGGTCGTGTGCAGCTGGCCGATCCACACGATTACTCCTATCTCAAATGTTGCTCATATTTCAAAGCAAAAATCGCTCGCTCAACGGTTCGTATCTCAAAAATCTTGTATGTTAGGGCACTCGTATCTCAAGGTACCACTGTATCTTAGAGCTGGAAAGTCTAGAACTTTCAAGGCATGGATCTTAAGAAAAATGATGGAAACAGTTGAGGTCCTTTGATCAAGTAATTACTTGCTAACTGTTCAATAATTATATGTGAGTTTCTTAGAGAAGAACAGAAAAATAAATGAAAAGATTTTTATCAACATGCAAAAATCAGAAATGTAAAAATAATGTATACTAATACTGTACAAAATAGTAATACCGACTTTTGCTCTTCAAATATATTTTTAAAAGTTACAATAAAATCATATTATCAAATAACTTTATCTGTGAGCTTTTTAAAAATATTGAGAGAATATTTTCCAGAATAAAAATATAGTTTTAGATATCTATTTGTTATGCCTCCATAGACACTGAAATTATGTTTGACCCTGACTAAATCATATATATCCTGTACTTTAGTTTTCACTCTTTCTAAAGTAGGTGGGTGTTAATACATTTTGAATTTAAAACATGCAAAATAATGAGAAACCATTATTCTTACTTTAATATGTTCAATAAAAGAGCCAGAGAGGCAATCAAGTCACTGGAATCTCAAGGGAAGATATTATAGCACACTAGAGGCCCGATGCACAAAATTTGTGCAAGGGGCTTGACCTTTGAAGCTGTGGTGGTTTGCCTTGGTCCTCGCAGTCCTGGTTTTGTTCAGAAGGTCATCCAAAAGGACTTCTAGAAAGATATCTGGAAGGACGTTCAGCTGTCCAGTTTAATTAGCATATTATGCTTTTATTATTATAAATTGCCTTTACTCCTATGAGTTTAAATTGACTACAAATACAACATTTGGTTGTACAGAAATTATGGCCTGAATTTTATGAGTGGTATGCCTTGGTTCATGATGACAAAGGATCAAAATTTTAGAAGCTTGTGTCTTTTAGAAGAGTTGTTATTTTGAAATCTTTGATTTTAAAATCCACAGCTTCATTGAGATAGAACATCTCTTTCCAGCTCCAAAGACAGGAAAGGAACCCTGCTAGGCAATGGGAAAGACAATTTCTTTCCTTGCTCCTTCTGAGGTTTCCTGCTGTTTGAGCCCTAGTATTAGTATTAGCCAGCTGTCTCTGAAATTAAGAGCCATACATGGCATCTCTAGGCTATTGAAGCCAAAATGGCTTTATGGACAGGCAGAGTATACGAGATTACCAGAAATCCATGTAAATATATTCTATATGTCCTCTCAATCAAAGTCTGATTTGAAGTAGAGTTGGAGATAAGAAAAAATCATTAGGAGGAAAACCTTATAGCAGAAAAGATTCTCATCTTTTTTGAAAATCTGTATTTTGACAATATTAAGATGGATAAAACCTAAAGTAAAAGAGTTCAATTTTTAGCACTTTTAAACAGTTTGTCACTATGGGTTTTTTGATGAATCATATTTGAAAATTATAACTCACTTTTATTATCATGCATTTTATTTTCACACTGAAGTTATAAGGAAATTATTAAATCATGGTCATCAATAGAAAAACTGATAAAATATTTTATAACAATTAGGAAATATATTTAAAAGCAATTCAATAACTAAAAAATGATGTATGTATATAGAATTTACATGCAGCTTACATAGCATATTCAGTAACAGGGTTGTATTGGAACCATGCACATATTCTCCATGCCTGTTTCTTTATCTATACATTAGAGTTATCTGTTTAAGTGAAAGCAAGTACAAGGTAATAGATTTTAAAAGTATTTTTAAAATAGGAACTTTAAGCAACCAAAGAATATAATGGCAATTTTATTATCACTAGGGTCTTGTTCAAACAGGTAAGCTTTATAAGACTTGAACCATCTTCCTCATTTATGGAAAGATTGAATATCTACTAGTATACTATCTAAGAGTAATATGCAAATTGACTGTACCTCCACCACACCCACCAGCCACATCTACCAGCCAATCAGGAACAAGTATGCAAATTAACCCAACCAAGATGGCTGAAGCCTCAGAGAGAGCAGGAGGCTTGGATTTTATTGGCAATGGAGGAAGACAAGCTTCCTGCTGCCTTGGTAAGCCCAGGCCTCCATTCAAGGCTACGAAGTTTCAATAATGGAAGATAAATAAATCCTCCCCAAAATGGCAGCAGCCACAGAGCTAAAGAGAACAGGAGGCTTGAGTTGCTCCTGGTGATGGAGGAAGCCAAGCTTCCCCATCCCTGGCATGCCTTGGCTTCTGCTCAAATTTTCAATTATAGAAGATAAATAAATCCTAACAAAAAATGACTGTGGCCCCTGAGTGAGCAGAAGGCTTGGCTCTGCTCAAGGCTACAAAGTTTCAGTTATAGAAGATAAATAAATCTCAGAAACCAGGACCTCTGCTTGGGTTGCTGGGGGGCCTGGCCAGCCTGCAAACCACTATAGACCCCTCACCCAGGCCTCCCATGCCCCAAGGGAATCCCCACCCTTGAGGGAAAACCATCCAGCTCCCACTTGTGCACCAGGTCTCTATCCTATCTAATAAAAGAATAATATGCAAATTGGCCATCACTCCAACATACAAGATGGCTGCCACCACGTGGTCAAAGATGACTGCCCCCATGTGGACACAAGATGGCCACAAAAAGATGGCCAGCAGGGAAGGGCAATTGGAAAGGACCAGGTCTGCAAAGGAGGGCAGGTGTGGGTGATCAGGCCAGCAGAGGAGGGCAGTTTGGGGTGACCCAGGCTGGCAGGGGAGAACAGTTGGGTAGGACCAGTCTTGCAGGGGAGGGAAGTTAGGGGTGATCAGGCCTGTAGGGGAAGGAATTTAGGTGCAAATAGGCAGGCAGGGGAGCAGTTAGGCATCAATCAGGCTGGCAAGAGAGTGGTTAGGGCGTAATCAGGCTAGCAGGCAGAAGTGGTTAGGGGCAATCAGGAAGGCAGGCAGGTGAGCGGTTGGGAGTCCTGGATTGTGAGAGGGATGTCCTACAGGATCATGCCTAAACAGGCAGTTAAACATTCCTCAAGGGGTTTCAGATTTGAGAGGTTTAGGCTGGGCTCAGGGACACAACACCCTGTGTATGAATTTTGCGCACTAAACCTCTAGTATAATAAAAGCCTAAGCAACTTTTATGGTGGAACAACCAGAATGGTCATGTTGATGTGCATTGACCACCAGGGGGCAGACACTTAATGCAGGAGTTTCCATTTGGTGATCAGTGTCAGTCAGAAGCTAGGCTCATGATGGTGAGCGCAGTGGCAGTGACGGCAGTACTGAGGAGTAGCCAGGTAGGCAGTAAAGACTTAGGGATTCCAAAATGCAAGTGGGATGTCCAACTGTAGGTTTAGGCCCACTTCCACCAAGGAGTCCCATACTGTGAGAGAGCACAGACCAGGCTGACAGAACCCGACCCTGCCAGTGCATGAATTTTGTGCATAGGGTCTCTAGTTACATAATATTTGCCTTTAAAGAACATCTCAATGAAAAGATGGATTTAAGATGTTTGCCTCATGCCTCAAAGGGAACTTATGTCTGGCCATATTCTTTTGTCTTTTTTGATATAAATTTGTTACAGCTTAAATTGATAAAATGAGCTAACCTTGTGTTCAGGGATTAGACCCATTAAATGATATCCATTGTTATCCTTGAACTTGTTGTATTATGAATGAATAGCAAGACTCAACTTGAATAATTTCAGACTTAAATTAGGCTTTGCCCATGAAAAACATTGCTTTGAGCATCTAGCAAGAAGTTGTTATTTAGTGATGAAATCAGTGAATTTTTTCTAATCAATAAATTTTGGGGACAAATTTGAAAAAAAAATTCTAAAAATGCATTAAAATTAAGTTAATGAGGTCTGGAGATAGGGACACATGTGGTTTAGAGGGGGTGAATGGGAAATAAGAATAAGGGCATCTGTAATACTTTCCACAATAAACATAAATTTAAAAAAATACTCTAAACCAAGTGTCATTCAGTTTTTCCAACTGGAGCATTCATAATGCAATAAAATCAGAGCATTGGAAAGAAGACATATTTTACACAAATGTACTTGATTTAAAAGTCAGACTCCACATCTTGAAGTTTTTCATATTTCAGCTGAGCTTATGTTGTGCATGCCCACAGAGGAATACTCCCAGTCACAGAAGACTGCTCTGTAAGAGTAAAAATCGAATGTGCCCCATTACCCAAAGACAGGAAGCCTTGGCCAGCTTTGCTGGACACTATGGCACTTTGTTGCATTTTGTATGACTTAGTCAACTTGGTAAACCTTGGAAATATTTAAAGTTCACCTTGTAAGCTACAGAAACAGAACTTTTTAAAAAATGAAAAACTGAGTGAAGAACTATAATCTCCTTAAAAATGACTTTATTAATTATATAGATGATCATGGTAATATGAATGAAGGTTATGTTGGTGATGAGGATGATAAGAACAGTTCTCATAAACTGAATATTTTCTATGTACTTCATAGGCATTATTCAATTCTCACAAAACTGATAGAGCACCCCTATAATCCCATTTTTACAGAAGAGTAACCTGACATCATAGCAAACATGGGTAAGTCCAGTCAGGGGCTCAAATTTTTAATCCTTAATCATCCTGCTGTTTTACATAATCAACATTGTTGAAATCCCTTCAACAAATATACTATCTGGTATATCCGTAACAGATATTTATTTCAGAAGCTTCCAGAAATCTTGATAAACTGTTTGGATCTAACTGACTCACTGACTCTGACTTCAGGGAAGTCATGTCAGCCAACTCTGAAATGTAGCTGTCTATTGAAAGGAAGTGGCTTGGAATAATGTCCATCCACATAGCAAACAAAAGCTGTTGAAATTGGCCTTGGTACATAAAAAAGGTAATAACCACAGTTAGAGGTTGGTCTAGTCATTTAATCAACACTTTATGTTTCACAACATATGCTAGAGACCTCTAATGAGGATCATTGGGGTGAAGAAGTTTTCTGTTTCTGAAAGCCATAAAACATCTCCAGTTTTATAGTGTTATAGCACACTAGAATATGCTTTCAATTAAGCCCAAGAACACACTTTTAACACATTTTCTTATAGTTGACATACAATATTATATTAATTTCAGTTGTACAACTCAGTGATTACACATTGTATAACTTACTATGTGATCATCTTGATAAATCTAGTATATATCTGAAAACATACATGGTTATTACAATATCATTGACTATCTTCCTTATTTTTTAATTTATATCCAAAACTATTTTGTGGCTACCAATTTGTACTTCTTAGTACCTTCACCTTTTTCACCCATTCCCCAAACTCCTCTCATCCATCTTAAAGAAAATCCTTTACATTTCTTATAGTACTGGTTTGGTGGCATTAACATTCTTTTTTTTTTTTGGTCTGGGAAAGTATCTGTTTTAATATCTTAATATTTAATATTTCTTTCCAATCCCTTCTGGTTTGCAAAGTTTCTGTTGAAAAATCACTCTAGAGTCTTATGGGAGCTCCCTTGTGCATAACAGGTTTTATCTTCCTTGTTTTTAAGATTATCTCTTTGTCTTTATCTCTTGGCATTTTAATTATAATGTGTCCTGGTATGGGTCTCTTTAGGTTCATCTAGTCCTGGATTCTAAACTTTCTGGAATTGTATTTCTATTTCCTTCAAAAATAGAGGAAGTTTTCTGTCATATTTCTTCAAATAGGTTTTCAGTATCTTGCTCTCTGTTCTCCTTCTGACACCCCATGATACAAATGTTATTACACCTGAAGTTGTCCCAGAGGCTCTTTATACTATCCTCATTTTTTGAATTATTTTATTTTCCTTTTGCTACTCTGATTGGGTGTTTTCTGCTTTCTTATCTTCAAAAGCTTTGATTCAATCTCTGCTTTATCTATTTCACTGTTGATTCACTATAGTATATTCTTCATTTCTGTTAGTTTTTCTGTATTTCTGACCAGTTCTTTTTTATATTTTCCAACACAATTTTTGTTTCCTATCTCTTTGTTAAAGTTCTCACTAAATTCATTGAGCATACTTATAATCAGTGTTTTGAACTCTGCATCTAGCATATTGCTTGTCTCCATTTTGTTTACTTCTTTTTCTAGAATTTTGCTCTGTTCCTTCCTTTGGGACACATTTTTTTTATCTCCTCATTTTAGCTACCTCATTATGTTTGTTTCTAAGTATTAGGTAAAGCAGCTACATCTCCTAGACCTGGTATAGGCCTTACATAGTAGGTATCTTGTAGCATTCAGTGATACAGTATCCCTGACTAATCACCTGAATTGGGTACTCCAGGTGTGCCCTCATGTGTACTGTGTACATCCTCCTGTTGTAGTTGAGTCTTAATTGCTTTTGGCACTTCAATGGGAGGCATTTACTCCCAGGCTGACTGGCTGCAAACATTGTGGAGAATTAGCTGTTTGTGTATCAACCCTATAGAGCAGGGCTCTGGTGCCCTTTGAATCCACCCCTTGAGTATGTCACCAGTGAAGGTAGTTGGGTGGTACTTCATGTGGTCAGAAGCTGTCCATTAAGTGTGCTGGATCTGAGGTCTTCCAGGAGGTGCAAGCCAAGGTCAACTGCCATGTGTGCCCATCCCAGAGCCACCTGGCATGAACTACAAAGTGATCTACAGATGGATGCTACTTGTGCTGGGCCAAACCAAGGTTGGCTGCTGCTAGTTCCATGTCTGAGGACACTTGAGGACACTTATCAATAGGTACAAGGCATACCAAGACCAGATGTTACTTGTTTTAGGAATTTTAAGAAAGTCTGAAGTATTAGCCAAGAAAGTTCATTTGTATGGAAAAGCCATTGTAAAAAGTTTGGGTGGGCCTGCAAGTTGGGTAGGGCAAGATTTCAGAGAATCACCAGGGTGGGACTAACAATGTTAGCCAGGTTGATGGAAACTCAGATATGATACCCACCTGCCAGCTCTGTGTGTGAGGGGGATGGGGGGAAAGTCTCAGAAATGAAAATAAATGACCTCTACTAGCACTTCCCTCTGGCAGAAAGCTGGCCTCACCTCAATTCTTGCCCTGGCACTAAACAATTCAGTTCTTCCCTGTATGTCCCTGGTTCCTTTTTTGCTGCTACTCCAGTGCTTGAGCTCAGAGGGAGAGATGTCAATTTGGTCTGTGTACAGGCCCCTTAAAAGGAACTCCATCTCATTCAGCCTCAATCCCAGCTATTTTTTATAGCCATAAGCTATGTAGACTTGTCTTCTTGATACTGGAATCATAGGTTGGGGTGTCTGGATGGGGTTGGAATGCCTTGCTCTTCAGGGGAAGCTCTACAGTCAAACATCCCTCCCAATTTTTATCCACCACACACTGGTGTGGGACCAGACCTTTCAGAGTTTCTGTCTCTCCTATCAGTCTTGATTTGGCATCTTCTTTAAATTCCTAGTGGTAGGACTTCCATTTGGCTAGACTTCAGGCAATTCTGAATGATGGTGGTTCTAAAGTTTAGTTGTAACTTTGATGTGGTTGTGAGAATTCTAGTACCTGTGCTACCATCTTGACCATAATTAATACATCTTTTGACAATCCATATTTTTCCCCTAAGAGTTTCACAGTTAAAGAACATCACTCCTCTTTATACTTGGAAATCAAAGAAAGAGAATCCAAGACTATATGACTATAAAACATTTCATTGATTTTATTTTTGTTAAGGTGTGTATTTTTTTTGGCTTAGTTGTAAATTTAAAGTTACATTTGTAAACTCATTTGTTACCCTTTTATATTTAAAAGACCAATAACAGAATTCATGAATTCAAAAAAGGTATAAAGCACTAGGATCATTAACCTTTAAGGATAAGGCTTTGGTATCAGTTTAAAATGGCCAAATTACATATCATCCTTCTCAAAACTGGAAGATATAAAATGGCTTTCACCACAAACTATGTAGTCAGCAACTGTCATCTGAAAAAAAATTAATTGAAATAATTTTAAATATTTAAACAATAGATATTTCTTTTTTAAAGTCATTTCTCATGTAATTTTAAGTATATCTATTATATAAAAATAACAAAGATAGAGTGCACAATGGGTACAATGATGAATAAGACTGAATCCTGAATAAAGAAGATGATGTTTAAATAAAAAGGATGAGGCATGTATATAAATAGCTTTGACATAAAGAAATACCTAATGAATACCCAAAATAGACAAAAGAGCAAGGAAGAGAAAAAGATAAGTGACCTCATCTGACATCTCTTATGTCTTTTCCCCTTTGCCCACTCTGATCTGGCCAGACTAACCACCTTGTGGTTTCTGGATTAACCAGGAATTCTTCAGTTACAGGGCTTTTGCAATTGGTTTCTTTTCTGCCCAGATATCACTTTCATCTAAACTTTCCTCAAATGTTGTGTCTCAGAGACATCTTCCCTTTAGTGTCCTATTTAAATTTACAACCTTCCAAAAGAGTCATGGGGATGTACAGTCAAGCATAGGGAATATAATCAATAATCATGTAATAAATATGCATGATGTCAATTAGCACTGTAAATATCAGAGGTAACACTTTGTAAAGTATATGATTGTCTTACCACTATGCTATACACTTGCAACTAATAAAAATTATATTGAACTGCAATGGAAATATATAATAAAAAATTAAAATAAAATTAGAACTGAAATCCCTACCCCTTATCCAATATCCTTGCCTACCTTATTTTTCAAATTAGCTTATTAACTTTCAAATACAGTATAATATATTGTTATATATTATTTGTTGCCTTTCTACCATTCAAGAGCAATAGGGACAATGCCCTTTATTTTGTTTACTATCATCTTATTAAAACCTGGAATACTTCTTAGCATAGTAGACATTCAAGAGTAATTTAATTTGTTGAATAAATAAATGAAGCATTGACTAAACTAGGCAATGCTTCATTTATCTTTATTGTCCTAAAGACTCTCTGTCCTGAGAGTCTTTAGGACAAAACAATTAAAGACTTAGGATAGTAGCTACAGAATTATAAGGATCCAGTGAAAGTTTTGCTTTACTAAAACTAAGGTAGGTTGCATTGTACAGTACTTGTATACCAAGGAATATGAGGTAGAGACTAAAGAAATAAAAGAATAATTTAGTAAGATGAAACCATTGAGGATCAAAGGCCTGAAAGAATTGAAGGATACAGACTGAGGGACACAAATACTAGTAGAGCAATTAGCTTTCTCTCTAGGGAACACTTCTTCCTTTAACACAGGATCACAGGAGGGCAGAGAGATAGGTGAGAATAAAGAGGACCTTGCAAATGTTAAAGGAGCACTCAGAAGTGCTAAGGAAATTAATTTTCTCCAAGGCCATTTACTAAGTATGGAGGTCATAGGGTCAGAAATTGGAAACTTCTGAAGGGACGGTACACAATTAGAATAGCCTTTCAATAGAGTGCAAAAGAGAATTACTAGAGATAAAAGTAGAATGGTTTGTTAAGGGGAGTGATATTTGGATTGCAAGTATATAATATACACCTATAGAGGAGTCTCTCAGCCACCTTACATGCACTCCCTATCATCTTGGAGAAAGACAAGTTAAGAAACATTGTGGGTGCCATCCAGGCCTAGGGACAAGGAAGATCAGAGTGACAAAATTCCAGATGGGGCATCTATGAAGTAAAAAAAGTAGCATAACTTTAGAATCACCCTCATATTAGTTTCAACACTGGTACATGGTAGACACCCAGTAAATGATCTTATGTTGTTGTTTCTAATATTTGAAGAATCACCAAATGAAAAAAATCAAGATTAGATTCAGTGAGAGTAGTGATATGCCAATGCTTGTCATTAGTGTAGCCCATTCAATTCATAAGTTTCTAGCTATGCCTCAATTTTTTAATCTATATAATAGAGAAGCCATTAGTACCTACCTCAAAACTTTGTTGTGATGATTAAATGAAATTCATTCTAATTCTGAGGAAAATATATATTAATAGTAATAAAAAACTGTTATGTTTAAAATAAAGTATCTAAAACAGTATCTTGCTTAAGTACACACTATATGTGTTGGCTTAAAAAACGCAAACAGAAGTAGTGCACTATGGTGAAGTGCTGAGAATCCCTGGACTCTGGTGCTGTTTTACTTGTTGACAGTTATTGTTCAAGCAAAACACTGAGAACCAATCCTCTCAATTCAGTGCTTATTAGTATTTTTCCATCTTCTAAAACATGAGTAAGATGGGTAACCATCTGTAACAGTGGTTCACCAAAGCAGAGGTTCCCAGTGCTCAGATAGAAGATGAAGTAGGTGTGTCAGAAAACTTGAATGTGGCTTAAGACAAGAGAGTATGGATAGAAAGTGTGTGTGTGTGTGTGTGTGTGTGTGTGTGTGTGTGTGTGTGTATGTTTGAAGCAGAGACATAAATAGTGGTTTCATTTGCCATAAATATCCTAATTAGTATTCCAGTGTTTTCCTTGTTTCTTTTATGACTGACTCTACATTTTTATTTTTGTTCATGATTGTATTTTTAGCACATAGAAAAGTGTGTGGTACATAACATGTGCTTAATAAATATACATTGAATGGATAAACACTGTCGCCCAATAAGCTGTCTAAAAACTATGCCAACATCCTCTGGTCTGAGTCTTCTGTGGCTATTTGTTATTTATATAAAATAATCTTTGAGCTCCTAAGCTTGAAAATCAAAGCCTACCACATTCTGCCCCCAACTTCTCTTGTATACCTTTACTTCAGCTAGCCAATCTGTTCTTCCAACATCTCAAGCTACTTATCTCCAAGAAGTTTTTCTCATTGTATATATTTAGAATACTTCTGTCCGGATTACTAGTAACCAATCTCTCTGTTAATGCTCTACTCAAGCCCTTTCTCAGCATTCTGTCTGCCCCAAGCCATAGAGATAAGTTTCCCCTTGGACTGTTGACCTTAAAATCTGTACCTTCACAGACTAGCCAATGCACATCATGTTCCCAAAATGTGTGCTGCTACTGAAATTATAAAGGCATTCATCTTGGTCATTCAATAGTAGACGCTAAAAGGATAAAACTGGATCCTTTGAGAATTAATTTTGAAGGTAACTCACTCTTCTACACATGTATGATAATCAAAGAAGAAAGATAGTGGGGTAAAAAAGAGAAAATAATTGAGTAGGAACCCACTAGTTTCCCAGAGTGATAGTCAGGGATTTGCCCATCATGTATCAGAGATGATTAAATGTTAAAATAGCTTTGCTTCATAATCACATAGAGCAAATCTGACATCCAAAATTACCTTCAATTCTCAAAAGGAACTATGAAAACCAGTTGCTTAGAATTAGCCCAATAAAATTTTTACATACTTGAAAATATTAAAATGACTCTGGAAACCACCACAGTAATCTGAAACAAAATAATATTAACCATTAAAATACAAGCCATGCATATATAATAAAATTAGACTAGTATATTTCTAGATATTTTTGACCAAGTTTCTGGATTAGTTCAAAACTTTCTGGTTATGTTTCCTTCTGACTTGCTAATGATCCATGCCTATTGCCAGACTTTTGGTAGTGATACTATGGAAAAAATGAGTATACTAAGCAGTAAAATCATACCAAGTGTCACCATAAAGCAGTGTTTACATATTCACGCAGTAAATACAAACTACTATCCATGAATATTTGGGAGAAGGCACATTCCAACTTAAGCATTTTGTGGGAACAAAGATCATATCCCCAAAGCCTTTAAGGCAGGTGACATGCATGAGTGTAGTGGAAGGAGGGTGAGTACATTACACATACTTGTATAAGGATGTGAGCTGCAGGGATTCTGGCAAACACTGGCCAAATCTGCCCTTTTAGGAGCTGATGTTATTTAACTCCAGCCAATTTTGTCATTTGAAAATGTTGACCTAGTGTAGCCAAACCTTTTAAGACCTTAGGCGAAACTGGAAACTTCAAAATCTTAATGTGAAATGGGAAGATTTTAAAAGTTGTCTGGAATTCTTCTGAAATAATATTATAGATCAAACTGAACACCTGTGTGGTCCTGGTATGGCCTGCAAACCACCATTTTGCAAGTTTCCTTTGGATTCCTGTGAAGATCCTTTTCGGTGTCACTTTAATTCAGCAACCACTTCAAAATCTTACCTATAAAATGTTAAAAATATCTATTACCCTTTTTAGAATATACCTCCACAGGCTGAAAAATCCTTATCTAAAAATAGCATGAGAAGCTTTGAAATGATATGTGAAAACCAAGTAGCTAGAGGCAGGAGTTTTTAAGGGAAAATGCAGATAACATGATATTCTTGTGCCTATTTCTCAGTGCATGCCCTCTGGGCTGAATATATTTCTAAAGCAATAATCCAGATGTCATCTCTCAGCCTTCTGTATTGGCAGAGATGTTTTTAGAACTCTTTCATGGAGGTTGCCATTGCCACCATTAATCTATTACTATTTGCCTCCACCAGGAAGTACAATGAAAACAGTCTCTAAGCACCTTGATAAAGTTTAAATGTGAGAAACTTCCGGCCCTTTGGAGGATCAGGTTATATGTGTAAAAGGCTGTTACAATGTCTGTTGTTCAGCAAAAGTCACAGAATATTGTCAGGCTCCACCTACATTCTGCATTTTCAGTAAGAGATTTCAGAGGGAATTTAGTCCATATTGGAACTCCCATTTGACCCATTTTTAATTTTCATTAAAAGAATGACTTTGTGTGCTCATGTAACCTAACAGGATCTTTTCCTAAGGACCAAGAGCTGCATTTCCCTTCAGTAGTTAACATTACTCAAAAATTGGAAAGGGTAAAATACGCTCTCCACTTAGAAGTCTAGACAGCCAGAGTAAGTTCTGAATTCTTCACACAATAAATGTGTTTTTGTTTCCATAAAAGAAGGAGCACACAGCAGAAGCCCCCTTCCGGCAGTGAGGCAGGTTTACAATAGCTATAATCTTCAAAAGGAGAAGGCCAAGACACCCAAACAAACATCCAGGCACAAGCTGAAGGCAATAAAGATGAAAGTGTGAACAGCTAGGAGAAGACAAAAGGAGAGCAGTTTTCTCACCCTCTCTTACTATCTGTCTTTGTCTCTTTTGCATTGTTATGCATTTAGGAGGTTGTATTTTCTCCCCAAAGCTTCATAATAGAACCAGAATACTCTGATCAAAGTGTGCTTTGCCCTCCTGTACAAGACATTTTATTTGGCACTTCAATTGGCTACATTTTTTTTATTCTTATTAAGGTTTTTCCCATCATATTGTTAGCCAGTGAATTCTTGGCATTTTTAGATTTAAAGAACAATGAAACATTTTAGTGTTATCTAAGTAAAAGGTTTTGAGAAAATATGCTTCTGGGCTGCACACTCTTTCCTCTGCAGTTATGTTCTTTGTGAGACTGTCTCCCATTTTACTTCATTATCAGTCTCCAAATCCCACCTCCACCCTACTCAGCAAAGCTGTGCAGTAAATTCTCTGTAGTGCTGCTCTCCACCAGTGTCTCCCCTCACTTTTCAGGACAAAGCACTGCTTTTTTGCTGCATAAGGGAAGAGTGGCCGAGATAAAAAGACTCATCTATACTCAGGATGGTTGAAGACAATAAGAATTTGAAATAGACAACTATCAAAGTGATTTTCAAACAAAGGAGGGTAAAGGATTAAATGAGCAAACCATTCACAAGATGTTCTTAAAACAGGTTCATTTATACTGTCTAAAACCTGTATATTGGTATCTTATGGTAAACAAATGCCTCAATACTGTTCTTTTACCAGCTTGTTTGCTATCACTTTTTAAGATACAAGAATTAAATGATCATTTTAAAAGTATTAGAATTTAACCAGTTTTTCTATTTCAAGAATCGCTTAAAGCAGTCCACTGAAGTTTACTAGACAAAAGGAACATGTTTCCTACTTTATTTAAAACGAAGAAGACATAGTGGCTGCACCAGTCTGTATTTTCCTCAAAATGTTAAAAATGGAACTCTCATTTGACCCATTTTTATATCCTAAAAGACTATAAACATCCATCAGAAAGGATATATGCACCCCTATGTTCATAGCAGCACAATTTACCAAGGTAAGATTTGGAAATAGCCCAAGTGCCTACCAGCAGATGAGTGGATAAAAAAGATGTGGATATTTACACAATAAAATACTATGCATATGTAAAAAGGAAAAAATGTTTACCATTTGCAACAGCATGGATGGACCTGGAGATCATTATGCTAAGCAAAATAAGCCAGTCAGAGAAAGATAAGTATCACATGATCACTCATATGTGGGATTTAATGAACAAAATAAACTGATGAACAAAATAGATCCAGAGACATAGAAGCATGGTAGAGACTGATGAATTTCAGAGGGAAGGTGAGGGTGGGGGTGAGAGGGCAGAAATTAACCAGGGATTTATATGAATATAGACAGAGCCCAGGGACACTGACAATAGGGTGGTGAAGGCCTGGGGGGGGGTGGGTGCAGGTTGGAGGGGTCAATGGGAAAAAAAAACAAAGAGAAGGGACATCTGTAATACTTTCAACAATAAAGATAAAGTAAATAAATTGAATAAATAAAGGGGGGGAAATAATAATTTGCATTTGATTGTGCAATGCCAGTTGACAGTTGTTGCAGGATGTAGCTACCTGGCTGTAATATCTCTCTTTTTCTGTATATGAGAGGAGAGATGTGTATAGAATCTAAATAACTGATTCAGGATGATGGAATAACAATTTTTTATGATTGGAGAAAGGGATAAAAAATAAAGCATTTACTGTCAAGAGAAAGAATAAGATGAACACTTTTTGTTTCACATTTGAGAAAGAGTGTTTGGGGAGGCAAGCTCTGAGACAGAGTGCTAAGAACATTGCTGTCTTAGCCAGAAAATCTCTAATAATAGGTAGAGGACATATCTTATGGCTGGTAACTCTGGGCAAAATGGATGATATTTTGATCCCAAATGCACTGAACACCTAGAACCTTTAAGCATTAATTACAAAGTGAGAAGTAACTTTTGAATTAGAAAAAAACTCTAGCCAGTTTGGCTCAGGGAATAGTCTCCCTGCAGACTGAAGGATCCTGAGTTCAATTCTGATCCAGGGCACCTTCGATTGTAAGCTCCTCCCTGGCATGGGGCATGGTCAGGGTTTCATGCAGGAGGTAACCAATTCATATGTTTCTCTCACGTAGATGTTTCTCTCTGTCTTTCCTTCTCTCTTCCATTCTTTCTAAAATCAATGGGAAAATATCCTTAGGTGAGGATTAAAACAAAAAGCTAAAAAAAAAAAAAAAAAAACAACTTTATAGTCCAGTGTGAGGATAAAGGCAGAAATACATAAAATTGCTCATGCTAGTTTAGTGGCTATTCATAAATTCAAATGCATAGATATATAACAGCTAAAAATTAAAGATAGTATAAACAAGCATAATGTTATGCTTAAATGTAGGATTTGAATTCTGACATTTAATCATTAAACAAAGCATTATATATTTAACTTCTGAAATAATGATCAAGTGAAAAATATAAATGAATGACATATCTAATGTAGCATATCTAAAAGATTATATAGCACTATTCCAATTTTTAGAGTTGGCATGTCTGGGTTATACATCATGCTATTCCTTTTACTAATTATCCACTTATTTTGGAGAGGTTATGTCTATTTGGAGCTGAAAATGTTAGGTCAGAGGCTATAGGCTCCTGCTGGAGTGGGGGTGGGTGCAGAAGTAGTTGCTGCTACATCTGACAGATGGGAATATTCCTTAACTGGTCTTCTCCTTGAGATGAAATGTACAGGAACAACTGGTCAGTCAAACTCACATCAATTAATAATCTACACCTGAGATGCAAGGACACTCCAGAGGGATAGCCAGCTAGCGTGAAGGTGAAAGATGAATACAGCAAAAGAGCAGGGAGAGAAGAAAATAAAGTAGGAGCTAAGCTGACACACCAAATGTCATTGTAGTACTGCTGGTCAAAAATAATATATTACTCCTGGCTTTTCCAAATATTGACTGAAAGACTTTAGAAGAGAAACACAAATAATCATGCTAGACTTCTTTAGAAATGTCTGCTTAAAATCTAAGATCCATGTAAGTATTCTACAAAAGGGGCTCAGCAAGCTATTTCTATAAAGAGCCAGAGAGTAGTAAATAGTTGAACTCCTATGATCCACATGGTTCCTGTTGCAAGCACTCCACTCTGCCTCTATGGTGTGAAAGCAGCTAGAATCTGAACTTCGGTGTGAAAGCAGCTAGAAACTGAATATCGGTGTGAAAGCAGCTAGAATCTGAACTTCAGTTTTTAATTGAAATCTGAATCCAAAGAAACACAGAAACAAATAAGGTACAAGAGACAAGCAGTCTAAATTTTTAGCAACAATGTACAATAAAGCAACATAAGTAATCTAAGACTTTTTCTTAAATAAAGATCTATGTTTGCCTTTAACAAATTTACAAGTATTTTTCAAAGCAAAATGTATAAATTTATTTACTTACATGCACTCTCTACTATAAGAAATAACAATCTGATTTAATTATTTCTAAAGGAATAAATGGTAATGTGTTAAAAGACTCAGAAATGAGTCTTAAACTTAAATGTTATAAAATTAGATCTTATTCAATTCTTCTTGCCTTTCAAATAAATTCTGCTTAGGTTATAAAATGTATATTTTCTAATCAATTCTATTGTTTTTTTATGCCCCCAAATAATAGATTGTGAAATGTTACTTTGAATATTGTTTTAGATAAATGCTTTTATGCAAGCACATTGTATATAGAATCAAAGTCTACAAAAGGAATTGAACAAGGTCTACACACTTACCTTTTCAGACTAAACACTACCTCTCACACAAAATAATGATAATAGCTTTTTATGTGGTCTTTGGTACAGAATATTTTCTGACACAATTCTTTATTTCTATGTGAAAAAATATATATCATGTACAAGTATGGACTCATTTTGAATGCAAAGTTAGGAATGGTTTTGTAACTCCATGCAAAATCACCTGGGTGTTTTAGAAAATAATCAGGACATATACTGCATTTGGGGATTACAAGGAAAATGCAAAAGACTTCTCTTTCTTTTGGTACAATAACTAATTTAACCTAAAAAAATGTACACCATCATTATCAAATAGTAATTAATAATTTCTGAAGGTCTGACTTTTGTCATACATGTAGATGTCTGTCCAACCCTCAAATCTCCATTTTCAGATGAGGAGCCAGAGGTCTACTCATAACCTTTAGTAGTATCCTACCAGGAAATAAATGGTGGAGACATAGTTTGGCTCATACTGGTCCCTTCCAAAGCTGTGTCCTATCTACATGAGGTTACAGCATAAAATGTCCTGGGTATGAGAATGTCAAAGAGGTTTTGAAAGGGCTTAATAGTCAATGATTTCTTCACTTATTGTGAAACCCTAATAACTTAAGATACTTTAATATAACATGGAATTATAGTACTATATTAGCTGGTTAGAGTTTTATTGCAAGACTATAGAAATGTGAAACATCCAGGAATTTAGGAAAGAAACCTAGAGATGAAAGAATACTCAAAAATTATCTTCTGTATTATGGTCAAAAAACAAAACAAAACACAAACTGGACTCAGAAAAGATTATCAGTTAAAAAGTCAGAGAACATGCATACACACACACACACACACACACACACACACACACACATTTAAATCTGAAACCCAATTCTAATGCCTTTTTGATTTTTTAGGAAAAAAAACAAACATTTTAATAAAATAAATCTCAACCACTTGATTGGAATTCAAACAGGTTATTAACTTTGACAGAGGTTTACTTTGTGTACTAACCAGCAGCCATGGGCCAGCAAGCATAGTTTCAATAAGGCCATGGCCATTCAGAACTTAAAGGAGCAGATGATTAATTTTTGATACTAAATGAGATAATATAGAAAAAAAACTGGACATGTAGAAATCCATTTTTTTTCTGTGTCTGTGGATTATTTTTTCTTCTTAATTCCTTCACTTTTTTTCACTCAGTCCCTCTGATAGCTGTGTCTGTCCTCTTTATTTCTGAGTCTGTTTCTATTTTGTTTATTAGGGAAGTCACATCATTTGGGATAGCATGGGTAGACTGGAGAGTATTAAGCTAAATGAAATAAGCCAGTCAGGAAAGACATGTACCATATGTGTTCACTCATATATGGAATCTACTGAACTCAATCCAGCTTTTTTAAACCTATTGTCATCTAGGTCAATATTCTACCTTGAAACTTTTAGGATAAGAAGCACAGAAGTAAAGGGGGGGTTTGAGGAATAATAAACTTACTTTAAATTTGTTTTTCAAATTACTCTGATTTGTTAAAGGAACACAGAGAGAAAGTGAGAGCAAGGAAAGAGAAAAAGAGATGCCTCTAGATCAGTGGTTCTCAACCTTCCTAATGCCTTGACCCTTAAATACAGTTCCTCAGGAATGCAAATATGAGGTCATATGATAGTTTCATGTTTAGTTTTTTAAACAAACTAGCAAACTGTTCTTTGGAGTGGCTAAACCAGTAATGTATGAGTGGTCCAGTTTCTCAGCATTCTTACCAACACTTCACAGTCTTACTTTTTTTTTTTTAAATTAACATTTTTGAAATTGGTATAGTGACAACTCATTGTGACGCTAAGATGTTGAAGTAAAAGAAAAAAGGTAAGAAATAAAGAATTTGATTTAATTTTGAGTTTTGGAAAAACACACACAAGCATACAGGCAAAAAGAGATGTGAATATTTCTAGATAAGAAAAATTATAATATAAAAATATCAAATCTCCCAAATTTACCTGTAAATTTAGCACAATTACAATAAAATCCCGATGCTTTTGTTAGTTTGATAAAATAACATAAATTTTACCTGAAAGTGTAATAGAATAAGAGTAGACAAGAAAATTTTTTTAAGGAACAGTGATGAATATTAAAATTCCATACACTAAATTCAATGTTATACTATTTTTATAGGTTACATATATTTAATTTTAATGAAAAATTATTAAAATAAGAAAATAAAGAAAAAATATTAAAATAATGGCATACTGGTTCTGGAATAGATAGTTGAAGAATAGATAATAAAAGCCCAAAACCATACACAAGCAATTTTTCTAAATTTATTATTTGTCAGAGATTGCATTTCAATTTAGTAATGGCATACATTTTGCCTTTGACAGAAAAATTATAGTTAGGCCCCATTATTTCATACAGCAAGATAAAATTGAGATAAATTAGAAAGTCAATGGAAAAAATGAAGTCATGAAATACGATTAAAATGTACAATAATATTGAATCACTAGAAGTGGTTCATTTACTAAAATTTACATGACTTAACAATCCTGTGAAAAGATAGCCTCTGATTGTAGCCATTATATATATTACTAGAGGCCCATTGCAGGAAGATTCCTGAAAGAATAGGGCTTCCTGCGGCCGTCGTCACTGCCCAGCTTGCTTCTCTCCTATCTCCATGCCCTGCCTGCTTCCTGCCCCACTTGTTTCCCTCCCTACTCTGCCAGCCCTTCTGCTTGCTTCTCCACAGCTTCCTTCCCTTCTGGAGTGCTTGGCTTCCTTCTACATTGTTTTCAGTCTTGGATATGAAATTATCCACCATCTTGGTTAGGTTAATTTGCATACTCACTCCTGATTGGTTGTTGTGCATGGCTTGTGGGCATGGCCGAGGTACAGCCAATTTGCATGTTTCTCTTTTATTAGTCTTATGTTTACATTTCTATGCTTTTAAAACATTTTCTTTTAACAAATGTAATACTTTTGCGATTATGAAAAAAGGCATAAAAATGTTATTCAAGTTTTGTTTTTATAAAGATTTTGAAAAGAAGGTCTGTTTTAGTGGCGCTAAACCTAAAATAAAATGAATAAATAAGTGGAAGCCATTAGAAGGTGTTGAAGGAAAAAACTCCATGGGAACTTCTAACCATTAACTAGAGCTAGAAAGTTTATATATATAACACTTAGAAATAATATATCTATCTATCATTTATTTATTTATTTAGGGATAGAGAGTTAGAAACATTGATCAGCTGCCTCCTGCAACACCCCCTACGGGGGATGTGCCCACAACCAAGATGCATGCCCTTGACTGGAATTGAACCTGGGACCCTTTAGTCCGCAGGCCAACACTGACCAAACCGGTTAGGGCCTAAGGTTTCCCCTTTTAATATGTGAACAGATATTTAACTCTTTCTTTCTTGGAATGACACACTTTATGTCTTCATTCTCTTCCTTCACCTGCTACCTAATCACACTGGTAACACTATGTCAAGTGTTCTATTTAATTGCCACACCTATGAGATGATGCTATTATTATTCCCATTTAGCTATTGGAGATCTAAGGTATGAAGAGGCTAGGTAACTTTCACAAATATAATAATTGAGGAAGCTAATGGGTATTACTTATTTTCCATTATAACATTATGAGGAAGGATGCACCTCCCTCACCACCAGCTCTTGCTCATTCTTCTTCAGCCTCACTGGCACCTTGATATTCCTCAGTGTCCTTGGGATCTTTGTACTTGTTCTCTCTGGGAAGAAAACGTTCTAACAATAAAGCATTCTGATATGTGATCATTTGTCAACCTCTCACAGCCAGCTTTCTGACCACACTGAATGAAGTGGTGTCCCCCAACACATCTTTATCCTGCGTAATTTTCCTTCATAGCTTCTTTCACCATCTCACCTTCTGCTAGTCATTCCGGTGTTTATTGCCACTTTCTACCACCAGAAGATAAGTGCTGTTTTTTTAATAGGTATATCCCGTGCATTTGAAAGAATAGATGAAGGAGATACTAGCTACTTACGGAAAATAAATTCAGTAGTACCTGAAAATGATCCCTAAGAATGAAATTCCTTAGCTGACATCTATAAGAAGTACTAGATACCGTGGATACCAATATTTGATTTTAAAAGCTCATGCCACATTTAACCTAATCTACTGTGTGCCTCAGGAGCACTGTGACTGTTAAATTAAATATACCAGGGTTTACAGTTCTAAGTAATGCTTTCAGTGTACTGACTTCAAGGATTCTACCATTATTCAAACACATTCCTTGCAACAACTCTTTGTCATTACCTTCAGAGCTTGTGAAAATGTTAACTTTGATATACCCAATGATGAATTTTTTAATCTATTGGGAGTGGATTGGAATTGAACCTGGGACCCTTCAGAAGTCCCAGAATAGCCAGAAGTCATTTAAAGCCCACTGTGGGGAAAATGATATGAACAAAGCAGACCTTATGAAATTTTCATCAAAAACAGTGATGTGACTAGAACATAAGACTCTCCTTTTCACTGATTGCTCATAAAATGGCTTTGGAAGAAATTTCAAAATTGGACTGTGAGACTCGTTTTGATGTCATTGTATAACAGGAACCATGGAATTGTCATCCCAAATCACTACTTTGGATGTTATAATACTCATTTTAATCTTTAAATTATAAAATATGTGGTTTATATTTTAAAAATAACAGTTCACTGCTATAGTTAACATATACAGAATTGGGGAAAAAGCAGTTTATCTACAGTATCCATGTAATCTTTCATTTCAAATGTCTCCGATTCTGCGTATGGATTGCTTTTTAGTTGTCCTCTATAAAATCATATTCACTAGCTGGATGGATAAACTTCATTTTGCCCAGTGGGTATGTTTATATCATGCTGTACAGCAACCTAATTGTAAGAGTCAGAGAGTTATACAATTTTAAGTGCAGAAGATAAATTGGTTACGGAAAAGGCAAAATTATGGAGATAGTAAAAACAGTCTAGGAGTTGCGTAGGGGAGGGACAAACAGTGTAGAACAGAGGGCATTTAGGGCAGTGTAACTACTCTTTATAATACTAGAATATTGGGTTCATAGCATTGTGCATTGGTCCTGAAGAGGACCAAAGTTTTTCTACTTCAAAGATGTGCTTTTTGGGGTATTGATTTTTAAGCTGTTTAAGAAACAAGACTCAGAAAGAACCTTTAAGCCTCCCCCATTCTTGTTTAAGAGATTAAGGTAGAAAGGCCTGTTCCAGGAAAGAAATCTCAGCATATTCACTTTTGCATTAGAGAGGAATATTCCACGTAGGGTCTTGTTAGCTAGATCCCCTGTGTGTCCCACTCTTTCTGGATTGCATAGCAGGGTTTCGTTTGCCATGTTTGTCCCACTTTTTTCAGCTAACTCTGAGACACCATTCTTTGACTTTCAAAATCCCAGGCCCCTCTGTAGTTTTCTGCTTTGTCTAGTATAATGGCATACAAGGCGCGATGTCCAATATATTTCATTCAGTTCTCATTCTTATGACACTCCTGAATGTGTACTCATATAATAAACTCTGGACATTTTATCCTGTTATCATGATTATTAGCCCAGCTAAACGAACTCTTAGAAGGTGGGAGAAAAAAATTTAACCCTCCCCGCAAGTTCATGGAATGTAAAACATTCAAGAGTAAACCCTAAAATAAACTCTAGGTTTGGGGTGATTGTGATGCATTGATGTAAGTTCTACAATAATAACAAATGTACCACTCTGGTGGGGCATATGGATAATGGAGAGTCTATGAAGATGTAGTTATACAAAAAAATTCTACACTGCTTCTCATTTTTGCTGTGAAACAAAAACTGGTCTAAAGCATGAAGTCTTAATTTAAAAAGAAATATCTAGAACTCCTAAGAAAATGCGGTTTCTTTTAAAGTGTAGACTGTGAGCCAGGATAAAGTTTGAATTCATATTTTAGTTTATTCATTTCCTTACTGTTTAAATTTTACATTCATACTTTCTAATATAAGATTTCTAGGGAATGCCACTCACTTGGTAACATTGAGTCTAATATTCTATACATTTTATATATGACAAATTTTAAATTTTAAATATTACTTTTATTCTTAAATATGTTTTATTGTTGATAGTATTACAGATATTTCCCATTTCCCCTTTCTTTATCCTTCTCCTTCCAGCCTCTATCCACCCCTCTTCCTTAATCCAGAGTCTTCACTACCTATTGCCTGTATCCATGGGTTATGTATAAAAATATATAAGTTCTTTGGTTTATCCTTTCTCATCTTTTTTTTAAAAATATATTTTATTGATTTTTTACAGAGAGGAAGGGAGAGAGATAGAAAGTCAGAAACATCGATGAGAGACATCCATCAGCTGCCTACTGCACGCCCCCTATTGGGGACATGCCCGCAAACAAGGCACATGCCCCCAACCAGAATCGAACTTAGGACCCCTCAGTCCGCAAGCCGACACTCTATCCACTGAGCCAAACCGGTCCCGGCCTCATCTTCTATAATAATGTTTTATATCACAAGTTATTTAAGTTCTTTCTAAATCATTAAAGAGATATTAAGTTTAATATAGTTTTATGTTAAATATATTTTATGTTTTAATTATTTTAAAATTTATTATGTATAATAAATCTACTTGCTAGTAACTCTCAATTAATCTGAATAATCTCTTATCCAAACATTTAAAATAAATATTCAAAATATACAGAAAAATTTTTGCCCATAATCTCCACCTGTCTGGGAAGTCAGTAATATCTTAAAAAGAATGTCAGGCAGGAGACAAGTTCTTATTGCAAATTGGTGATATACACAGACAAGGTACCTAACTGTTTTGATCCTCAGATTCCACTGTGTTGATGAACGTAGCACTAATCACTACAATTCCTTCCAGTCCTAGCAATTCTTTTATTCAACTCACTACTGTACTTCAAAGAACCTTATTGTAAAATATCTTATCAAGTTAGTATTTATTTTTTCTTCATCCTTTTTAAAAAAATATAGGAAATCTGCATGAGACATGGTAAAGTAGCATGGTTTATTTTGAAGTTATCCATGTTAAATGTGTAAGCTGCACGATTTTTTATTTGTTTGTTCTTATTGAAGAGAGTATTATTAATCCAAACCTGTATTCTAAAAGATTAGAATGTCAAACTTCTCAGCAATAAAGGGTACTTATGAAAGGATTTATTCTGAAATGAAATGATCTGCATTCTTTTCTGATATCTACAAAATATCTCTAATTGCTTATGAATACAGGTTTCATCAAGTATTAACAAAAAGCATTTTATAATATTACATAAAGAACACCCTGACTATGCAAATGCCAGTTTTAAGCAGATGGAGTAAAATCCCTAATTTTCGCAACCTTATTTTTAAATAGAAATATGGGACTAGCTGCTAAATACAAAACCATAACTTCAATCAATTTACTATCCCAAATGACTTGCTCTTTTTAATCAATATTCTCAGGTTTAAGAAGAACAAACAAACAAACAAAAAAACCTCCCACGATAGAAAAAGTCTACCTGAATTTACCATTCCAGACTCACCACACCCCCCTTTTGTGATAATCTTTGTTTGAATGGTTCCCTGAAAGTTTATTTATATCACAATGTTCATTAGTGGATATGTTTTAAATATTAGCAGCTGTTAGCAATGGGCAAGATAAAAATAAGGTCACAAATCCTGCCAATCCAAGTTTCTCTTGTCTTATATAAACCTATGGCCTACACTTCTACCTTGAGGTATGTACATCAGGAAGCCCAGGAGTCAAATATTTTCACTGGCATATATTTACAGATGGTTTGGCAGCTCCACAGCAACCATTTGCTGAAATGCTAGTCTTTATATAGCCCCAGGGAAAAAGATTGGTAGGCAGATTTCTTTTTCAGTCAAGTACAAGAGAACAACTGAAATTAAATCTCTACAAGCCTTCCTTCTGTGCTCCCCTGCACTTAAAAAGTTTGTGCTGTGCCCAGTTAGCTCAGTGGCTCAGTGGTTGAGTGTTGACCTATGAACCAGGAGGTAACAGTTCAATTCCTGAGCACTTACCTGGGATTGCTTTATCCCCAGTGTGAGGTATGTATGAAGCAATCTATCAATGGTTCGCTCTCATTACTGATGTTTCTATCTCTCTCTGAAATCAATAAAAGTGTGTGTGTGTGCCTATGGTGTTTTATTTAAATTAAAAAAATCATAGTGTAGAGAAATCAAGTCTTCTGGAGTTATCTGAGACTTAATTAATGTGGGCAGTAGTGAGCTTATAGGCTATTAACAGCCAGTTCTAAAAAAGTGCACATATGCATACAAACATAAGTTGACTATATTTTTTGCTGATATAAAAATTGTATAGTACACAATTTTAAAATAAAAAATAATACTATATTGTAAATTTCATATAGCCAGTAGATTCTTACAGAATGCCTTAGTTGCATTTTGCTGAATCCTGGTATCCAGAGCCAAAAGATGGTTGCAGTTGATGAATGAGTGTAGTTCTGACTTGAATGCTGGTTGACATTTTAATTTAAGTTGATGAGTAAGAGGAAAATGAAGCATCTACAAGATTTGTTGAAACTCCACTTGTTTATATTTGTTATAAGTTACTTCATCACATTGAATAATAGTTTTTGAATGTGGGGAAAGCATCTCCTCAATTTTTTTGTGGAAATACAATGGCTACACACAGTATGAACATTTACCTGCATTAGTAGCATTTTTTCTTGTGATTTTGTCAAATGTAGGCAATCAACAAAGCAACAAATCAAGTCAAGACTTGTAGTGTTTGCTAATTTCTGAGGTGTAAAACTGACACCAGTGCCTATTTCAAATTACCAGTATGATGCCAGCAAATGGGAAATTGGGGAGAAATGTTCAGCAGTGCTTTGTTATATAATATTTCCACTGTTCGGCCAATAGATGTAAATAATCACAAGGACACAGATCATAGTAAAATGGAGCAAAATAATCAGGGAGTGATTAGTTTTGAGGATTTTAAGATTTTTTTAAATTATAAGTTTCTTTTCTTATTGTCTAAAGTTTTACATATTTTTCCTTTTAAATGGTAAGTTTCTATAAGTTAATTTTCAATAATGGCTGGCATTTAAAAATAATTTTAATGGTTTAATAACTGGTTCACAAAACTCGTAAAATTTTTTAAACTAGCTCTTGTGAGTTGGTCAAGTTGGTGCTCATCACTGTTTGTGGAGAAATAGCATCCTCTTTTAATATAGCTACATAAGTTGAAGACACTAAAAGAGACAGACATAGACAATTTTTTCTCTCCTTGAAGTTGTTCGCTCTCCTCTCTGTTCTATAATATTTGATCTCATAAACCAGTAGGGAAGTTGAGAAATGCTTAGATTAGTTTTCTTGTTGCCTTAGCGGTTCTTTCGTACAGGCTAAATTTCAAATAATAAATATACTTTAATTATTTTGTACTTTAAGTGTTTTTAGAAGTAAAATACTTCACACTAACACCAAAGATACCATGGAACCACCATATCATTTATATAATTTAAAACAATTTCAAAGTTTATAAAGAGAAATAATTAAGAATTTTCAAAAGATTAAAATGAATAATAGCAATATTTAATGATTTACTGAAAGAAAGCCTGATGATTTTGTATTCTACCAAGTAATTATACATAATTAAAACAAGGAAAAGTTTAATTGATTGGATTAAAATATTTACAGAAAAAATATAGCTAGTGATATTTAAGTTTATTATTTGCATATATATAAATATATATAAACATTCTTCTTTATGATGACTTTAGAGCCCAGCATTCAAACTTTCATTGATATATATTACTGGTTTAATAGCTGATACCACCAAAAGAACATGATAATACAGGTCAAAATAAACTTATAAATGATTATAGTTCTATTACTAAATGAAGCAGAATTATTGGGAAGAGAAACTAAGACTTAAAAAATAAGCATAATAAATATACTCAAATAGTTTAAGTAAAATTCAAAGAAATAATTTTAGGGCTTCAAAGTAAAAAATAAATTTCTATAGGCTTTTATATACAGCCAAACTAACATTTAAATGAGAAGGTAGTATAAATATATTCTCATTTTAGAGTCTCAGAAAGTTTGTTTCATAAAGATTAATTTTTAAAACTCTCTTAGAATAAGAATCCAAATGAGAAAAGCAGTAAATAAAGGAGGACATTAAAAGTAGAGGAAGTAAATACAGATTATTATGTTATGAAACAGGAAGCAGCAAAGAAGTGATATATCAAAAGTGTATTAATGCCCAGCCAGTGTTTCTCAGAGGTTAGCTGTTGATCTATGAACCAGGTGGTCGTGGTTTGATTCCTGGTCAGGGAACATGCCTGGGTTCTGAGCTCAATCTCCAGTAGTAGGTGTGCAGGAGGCAGCCCAATGATTCTCTCTCATCATTGATCTTTCTATCTCTCTCTTCCTATCTCTTCCTCTCTGAAATCAATAAAAATCATATTTTTTAAAAGTGTATTAATAAAACATCAAAATGTTAAATCCAAATATTATAAACAAAAAGATGTTAAAGCACAATAAATATGTGTTTTATTTTATAGGAGAGTATGAATAGTGGTAAATTTAAAATATACAAACCTAAATATCAATATGCTTTTAAGGACAATTACCTTACAAACAAAAATAAAACAATTAACTTTTATACCAGTTGAATAACACTTGACATAAACTATTGAAAACAGAAGAGGAATATAATAACAAAAGGAAGTAAAGTAAATAAAATATATGAAAAAATGGCAGAAATAAGAGTAATTAACATAGTTAAAAATAGATTTTAACTCATCTATTAAAAGATAGATAATTTCAGATTTGATTAAAAATATTTAACAGGGAGCCAAGATGGTGGCACAGGTTAACACCTACACTGCTGCCTCGCACAACAATTTCAAAACTACAACAGACAGAACAGACATCATCCAGAACCATAGGAAAGCTGGCGGAGTGGAAGTTCTACAGCTAGAAGGAAAGAGAGGGGCTCACAGAGACCCAGAGGAGCTGCAAAAAGCTGAGGTACGGAGACGCGCGCGCTGAGAGAGCAGGTGCCCGAGTACCTGGCTGGCTTTCTCTGAGGGGAGGGAAACGGAGACCCCCAACGGCATTGAACCCCTTATCCTACGACACTAAACCCCAGATCCAGCTGAAACTCATATGGGGGGAGTTTGGACTGTGAAAAGGGAGAAGTGCACAGAAATTTAGGGGAGTCGCAAAAGATAGGAGGTCTGGTCACGGTGACGCGCATGCGCACGCGCACACACAGGGCACCGGCACCACACTGAGGACAGATTGCTGATTGTGCTGCTGGCTTTTGCAACTGGGCGGGAGAAAGACCCTCCCAACTGTGCCACTTCTGAGTCCACTGGGCCCCTGCTTCGGGCGAAACCCTGGAGATCTAGACTTGTGTGGTCCTGGCGAGCAGGGGAGGTGGAAAGGCAGAAGTCTAGAGGCACTGCAGGCATGGCGCGCACAAGGACCGCTCCAGCCATTACGCAGTCACGTGAGACGCCGGGCCATGGAGGGCGGGGCCGACTGGAAGGCAAGGCGGTCCCTTAAGCCCCGAGACTCCACCCATCCCAAGCTCAACAGAGGCTTCTGTGGTCTTGCAAGTAAAAAAGTTTCCCCGACATAGTGAAAATGCCAAGACAAGGGAAGGGATCAAAAACAAAAGAAATGGAGGGAAAAAAACGACTGGATATAGAGTTCAAAACCACATTTATAAGGTTTTTCAAGAATATGCTAGAAAAGGCGGATAAATTTAGTGAAAGCCTACTAGAGATACAAAAGAGCCAACTAGAGATGCTAGAGATGATGCATAAAATTAGCGAGTCCCAAGAGGAGATGAAAAAGGACCAACTAGAGACACTAACTGAAATAAAAAATATACAGAGTCCTAACAGCAGACTAGAGAAAGGCAAGAATCAAGTCAAAAATTTGAAATATAAAGAA